>JAHDVE020009254.1:0-180443 GCA_022606495.2 Halesus radiatus
AGCTGCCTCAGAAAGGCGACAAAAATAAGATATTAATTGCAATCCATTTAGAAAGAATAAAATAGAAATTTAAAAAATAAAAAAATAACTTTGTTTACATCACTTTTATTCTTTATATACTTTTGCCAACCGGGTTTCGCTACTACCGTACCTTCGTCAGGGCAGTATAATACTAAACTATGAACTAAGATACACATGTGTTATGGATTGATAAAAGCGGACGAGTGGAGGTCCGAGGGTGGGAGATCAGCAGGTACCTGGCAGGGGAGGGCGTATACTTTTTTTATTGGGAATAATTTAAGAATTGTACTTTTATTTAAATTTATTTGGTTATTAATGAGTCTAGTATTAGTGTTTTTGGCTTTCCTTATTTATAACGCTTCTAAATTATCAATGGAACAGGCATTCGACTTGCCTATAAGGAAAGCCTATTGTTTTATTTTTTTCTAATTATAATGTCACATCACCAAGTTACCGCTTCATATGAAAATATAAAATAGAAAGTTAAGATAGCAAACCTGTAATTTAAATTATTTTGCGATTTATTGTGTAGATTTTTGACTAAATCCTAGCACGTGGTTAATAATTATTATAATTATTTAATGATTTCCACAGCGCCGTTTTTGTGAAAATCATCTCAAGGGCGCTGTGCAAATATAACTTACTGGGGTTTATCTTATAATGTACAAACAGATACAGAAACATACTTACCTGGCAGGTCACTCCAGATTAATACGTTATGTTATAAAATTTTCGCTTGGGAAGGTATGATTTTGATACTATTAGAAAACACTGCACATCACATGATATTAGAGTTACTGTTTTATTCTCATGATTACTGTCATTACATTTATTAGAAGATTGGTGGCTAAAGAAGACTCGATATTTACTAGTATTTTCAATACAAATGTATTTTTTTATCTTTTTTTTATTTTGTCTGTCTCCTACAACAAAATTTCATGCCATTTACAAATGAATCGGCTTTATTAGAGCATGTTGAGGACAGAACTTTTTTGAATTTTTGTAAAATACCGAATCGTACCCAAGATATAAACCGTCAAAATGTTGATGTCTTTGGAGAATCTCACCTTAAAATGACTGACACAGCAGTATGCGGTACTACCATTCGAGTTGTAAATTTTACTGAATTGTGTCTTGTGACGTCACTTGTGTTTTTAGCTGTCGTTTTACTCATAGCTTGAACACTTTTGAAGATATCGAACAATTCATTTTACTGTCGTTATTAACAGATCAAATATGATACAAGTTCATCAAAAGAACAAAAATTAGGAGACAACCTCATTCGTAAAATAGTCCTTTGTTCGCTAGTGCGGGGGGCAATACACAGCTGATGTTTATGTCGAAAAATAGCCCACAATTGTTTTTATGTGATTTAATAACACGTCACCTTTTAAAGGTTAATATGACACCGAGAGATATTGTTACACCTCTAAAGTGCCGATCAATGGAGCCGCATCAGAAAGGCGTTCACATTTTTCACAATCAAAATTACAACACAAAGCATAATTCAAGAATGCCTTCTACGTGTGCGTTAGGGGCACATAAAGATTCAAATGTCAAAATGCATTATTGTCGCCCGACAGAGGGGCCCGGGCCGGGCCGGGGCCGGGGCCGCTAGTCGCTGGTTGCTGCCCCTTCTCTTCTCACTTGTCTCATTCTCGCGGACAATAAAAAGTCAAAAGGTCCATTGTCAGGGCTATTGATCCTTGTAGTGTCGGGGATGGGCACTTTGGCGGCGAGCTGTGTGGCGGCGAGCTGTGTGGCTGGCTGTTGGATGTTGGAGTGATTTCCTCCGTGTATGCTGTACGGGGTACAGGGTACAGGGACAGGTAACCACCTACGAGCGCCAGCCGAGCGTCTCACAGCGAGCCGTGGGTTGATAAGCTATGCGCTAGTGTTTTCATTATGCGAGATTCCACTGCCTATTATGTCAAACCTTTGTACGATTGTCATTCGGGTCTGTCTGTTTTCTGTTGTCTGTTATCTGACTGATTTTACCTCCCATAAATTGTCCGTGTGAATTGTGAATACTTGATCGAAAATATGATTATGCCCACTTTGATTTTGATTCAAAGCAATTTAACCTAACTACATACCAATCTTAGCTACAAGGTACAAAATCTGTTTTATATGATCTAGAGCAGCAGAAAATATCGATCAGTGAGTTCTGGCATCGTGAAAATTGCACAGCTTTGTCTGTCTAGAATGTACATAACTGTCCGCTTAAATGTGTATCTGGGTTTAATTTCGATTAAGTTAAGTTGGGTATAATTATTTCCATCGCAATGTTACAGATATGAAGCTGAAGAATCAAGAAGGACGAGACAACCATTCATTCGCTTATGTACGTCAATAAGGCATGCTGCCTGTTTCATACTCGATTATCCCTTTCAACCACTTACGTTCGCCACACTAATTTCATATGGCATTTTAATTTACATCGTAATGGAACGTTGAAAAATGCACTCTTTAAAATTAAGACAAAAAGTCATATTTTCACTTGAAACCCAGGCCAAGCCGGGTAGTAAAGTTCGTATTATATATTTTATAGGTAACAGTGGCGTGTAGTCCATAAAGGCTGAAAAGCTGTGCCTACCCTAAGAAAAATGAACCATCAGCGGAAATAATAGTAAAAAAATTAAAAACTTTTTTTTTCACAAAATATTTTTTTTCATAAAGTTTGTAAGGAATGTGTACACTCATTTATTCAGTAGGTCATTCATAACAATCAGCGGAATTTTTTAAAAATTTATTATAATGAGTTTTCACAGATGTTCACTCTTACGTGAGAACAATCCAGTTATAAAAAGTCAGTTAATTTACATAATTTACATAGAATTACAAATAATCATACAAAGGATGTACAACACATAAAATTATAAAAACTCACTCAATGATACGAATGATATGAATAGCAGGACGTTTTTTGGAAGATGATCAAAAAAGTTATTTTCAAAAGTTCAATGCACATTTCATACCCGAACTTCAAAAAACTACACAAAGCCTACCTTTAGTCATAGATCAATGCATGTCGGTAATAGGTAGAGGTATTATATATATATATATATATATATATATATATAAATATTCACCCGAGACACTGTCTAGTTTGCAATTGTGTTCGTGAAGAACTTTGTAATCATCATAAAGATAGCTGCCAATAATATGGGATTAAAAATGGAGAATAATATTAACAAATCTTGAATTTGAGATATGATATCGATGAAGATGACATAAATTGAACTGGTCTCATTAGCTAAGTTGGTAGAGCGATTGCCCCGGATAGGCAGAGGTCCTGGGTTCTTGTCCCAGATGCGACTGAAATTTTTTATTTTCTGTTGTTTTTTCCGGTTTCATGTTTCATTTAGGTTATTTTAATATTATTTCCTTCAATGATTAAATATAATATTATACATAAGCGAGAAACAAAATGTATTTGTGGTTACAAACCTAAATAAAATACTGAATTATTGTCGAATATAAAATTAAATTGGGAGAAAATCTATTCCTGTCTATGAAATGGCCAATAAATAATTGAGAAATAAGGATAACGTTACAGGAAAATTGGGTTGAATCCCTAAGCGGTACTATAACAAACCTCTATATTATAAATATATGAAAATGGTCGCCGAAAATACATTTTCCTTATCTTTATATTCAAGAATCCTTGAGTTATGAGTACTTAGTTTTCATGCACAGGTGCGAAGAAGTCAATAAAAATTAGTATTAAAATTCTTCACCTCAAATTCCATTTCCAGTTTGTAGCCGAACAATTCGAAGCAATTACACTGGCACAATGGGTTGGTGCTTACCAAAGATTATCTCTATCTTAATTTTACAACCGAGGAAGATGGCTTCCTTATTTTACTACTTGCTTACCTGCTTAAGGATAAACAATTAGTATCGGCTTCTTAGATAGGTAAGAAAACATTCATGCCCAGTACTAAACCCGTCTATGATATACCTGCTATAATTCACATGCCCTACTCAACTGTGAAGAAATATTAGCATCGGCTCATTAGAAAGATGAGAATGAAGAAATTAACATCCGTATCCAGCGATTGATCAGGCCTCGGAAATACAACGTATTTACTAGGCCAACTCTAGTGCGAAACAATTATTATAGGCTTATTAGAAAGATAAGAAAAAATATCCGTATTCGTCTGTTTTACCTAGGAGTGGGAAATATAATTTACCTGGCGCAGTCAAATGTGCACAAATATTAGCATCGGCTTATTAGAATGATAAGAATAAACATGCCGAGGAATTATCATTTCTTTTCTCGGTTACATCCGAATACTAATTTATTTGTTTATTTATTCTTAAATTTAATTATGAAAACAAAAACATTAGCCACCATCTCACTAGGACAATCCTGTGTTGAGATGAGCGGCTTTACAATTTAATAATAATCCGTTAATTTCAATAAGCAAACAATAATATATGAAGAAAAAAATTAGTAAATTTTAATAAGTAGATAATAGTAAATAAATAATAAAGATCAGATAATCATAATTAAATAATAATAGTAATTAAATAATGATCAGTAAATGAATATCCATGTCAGGTTTAGGAACTATATTTTACTTGGCCGAACAATATGTGTATTAGTTTCGGTGTATTAGAAAGATAAGAACAAACAGGTATGTCCATCTATAGGCCAGTGTAGGGAGAATAATTTATTTACTTGACTACCTCAAGTGCGAACAATTAGTATCGACTGATTAGAAAGATAACCATGTCCAGCGATAGATCGGGTCAAGGAAATATAATTTATTTACTAGGCCACCTTCGAGTGTTCAAACGTGAAAGATTAGAATCGGCTAATTAGAAAGATAAGAACGGGCATCCGTGTTCAGCGATAGTTCAAGCCAAGGAACAATAATTTGAAAATTAAAATACGTTTGAGATATTTGTTCGCGAATTGTTCACAGTCTGTCAGGCGAAAAGAGCGTAGGTACGGGTATATGGAGATGGCGAAGCAGGACAAAAAGCCTCAGAGGAACTAAGGCACGACCGATCGTAAAACATATCGCTTAGCACAGATGTTCGATAATAATAATAATTAGGAACGGTGCCCGTGGCTCAGACCACAGAGTTCCGCTTGCCAAAGCCATCTTATCAAAAGGTAGTTAGTTTTTATTATTCGGTGCAACATTTCAGTTATTTAAACAACACGTATTATCAGTTTGGGTTTATTATGGATAATTGAAAATGAGAAAAGATTTGGATAAACATCAAACAAGAATTCTGACCAAGAACTTTGTGACAAAGTGACCACCATGAAAAAAGTCATACTAGGTAACTCTTTGCCACATAGAAATTTTATTGTGTAAATCAGAAATAAGCCAAAGTTAACCTACATTACCAACACAATCTCCAAACTCAAATTGTAACTATACTGGGCACGTAGTAGGTAGGTACGACTAACAGATAACCATGGATATCCTACATCATCGGATTTCGTCCTTGGTTGGGGAAATTTAGGAGGCGGGTGTTGGTACCGCCGCCCCGCGAAACATTCAACGGGTAACCAGCGCACCTGCTATAGGTCACCCCAAGTGGTTTGCTACGTTTGGTGACTTAGCAGTGGTGCTTGGGTTCATGGGTTGAGGTTTGGCGGCAGATGTGTCTGTCCACCAGCTGCATGGTGGGCCAGATCGGGAGAGGCCGGTTGAAAGGAACCCCAGTCGGACTCTTTCGACACATCGCCATGCACTGCAGTGGGAGAGATAGATTCGTACGTCCGTCACTCCTGGACACCGTGACCCTCCAGATTCTACCCACCCTTCAGACGTTTTTCCTTCCCATTACTTCCTCTCCTTTCTCTTTTTTTAAAGACATAGGCCCTGAGAGAAATTATCTTCCTCTTGGAAATTATTTTTCTCCTGTGTGGATTTAATATAAAAAATAAAAAAAATAAAATCAAAAAGGATACCCGCACATGAGATGGTTTGATGATCCAAATAGAAGTACCAGATTTGGATGAGTAAAGCCAAGAATCAGCAAAACTAGAGCATTTATAGAAAGCCTGTGAAAAAAATTGTTTATTTATACACCACGGTAATCTCATGGTAAATCAACCCCCGTTTTGATTGCAATATAGATTATGCGATATAGAACACTGCCTCATTAGGTTTGTCCAGATTCCCAACTATGTAGTCTGTATTGCTTGCATCAGCTAACACAAGTTAAATCGCCCATGAATGACACATTTTGACAGTTTGCTAGTCCGTATTGCGCTAACAAGTTAAGTTTGCGTTTACGTTAAATCCACCACGCAAACGTAAAAGACGTCACTGTGTTTATGAAAACTATTAAAACATGTTGTTTAATTCAGATTTAACTTGCGTTAGCTAACGCAAAAGATACAGACTTGGATCCACCATAACGTAACATATAATTACAGAAGAAAAAGTTTATTTTTACAACAAGAAAAAAGTACTCGCAAATGCGTGATGTGGGCATCTGGATATGATGATATACTTTCGCCTTCATTTTAATCGAGTGGCCCATGCATTCTAAAACCAATTACCATCGTGTAAAAACGCCATAAAAAAACAGGTAAGTCGGTACTAAAATTTAATAACATGCACTTTTTCTGTTGAATATTTTATTTGTCACGTTGACATTGATCGATGTACCGGAAATACAGTGACGCCGCGGAATTGAAAGCTCCATAATACCGCCACCAAAAAACACCCATTAAAGTTTAAAAGGGAAGAAAAAATCATGTGCCGGGTCTAGGATGAAATATTACATAATGAAGTAAAGAAATGAAATTGAGGTGGCCTTTGACGAATGGGGAGTAAATAAATCCTGGCTTGGGATTACAACAGGTTGAATGGCGGACTAAGGACTAAGGACTAAGGTCTAAGGACCAGGTTGAATGGTGTAAGACACATAAAGCACGGAGCCGCCGTGGCCGCCAGGGCTATGAATATATTGCTACAAACACACTTCATATGCAGAGACACAACACGATACATGATCCCACGGCCTGCGAGGGGTGGACTAGATCTAGGGTAGCACTTCCTAACTACAAAAATCAATATAGTTGTAATATATTGTTCAGTTAAGATTTTGACGGATATCACGATAGAAAGTTTTATATGAAAGTATGTCCCCACAGAGAACAAAAAAATACAAGAACCAAAAAAATATCTACCTTTTTAAGCAAATCATTTTTTTTTCTACAAAACGCTCTGTTTTGTCTAATTGACAGATGTATTTAAGAGTCGCCAAATTTGAAAACAGTATTTTATTTTCCTGGCTGGAAACTGAATCAGGAAGAGGACCTAATAAAGTCATCTCTGTTTGTATTTTTTTAAATGTTTGGAAGGACTGATACAAGGATAAGAAGTTAAAAGTCGTCTTACATAATTAAAATTATGAATTAGAAATATCATTCATTCAATGTCAAGTTAATAAATCACAGCAATGATTCCAATTTTTTTTTCAATATACATTTTTTTTTATTGTAATAGGCAATTTTTCATAACCCAATTTCCCATTTTCATCAGGACATACCAATGGTAAAGGATAGCTTTAAAAAATAGAGCAGAGTTGGGTAATGCCGAACATCTAAGAGAAAAACGAAAAAAAAACTGAAGAAAAAAATCGTACTAATAAATACCTTTTTATTGATAATCAAATTTTAGTAACATTCCTTTAAGATAAAGCAATAGATTTTAAATAAATAAATAAAATGATATACAAAATTGAATGATAAAAACAGTATGTCAACATAATATATACACCTAATAGTATAAATAGGAATAGAAAACAAAAAAATTATAAAAATAATAAAAAAGATAGTAGTAGAATAAGAGAAATAGTAATGGCCGGTTTTATAACCATCCGTTCGTAACGCTTGATAACATTTTTAACTAAAATTTGGTCTACCGCCGGATTTCGCCATTTTATAAACGTTCGTCAGATTACCGTCAGTTCGTTTGACAACTGTCGGCTGTTGCCCGATGATCGCTTATTTGAAACCGTCCGCTATTTTAATTAAGAAAACAACATATAATACGCATTTGTGAAATGGATTCTTCATCGATCAGTTAAAGTGATGACGAGCGAATAACAATTATTCAAGACATAAAACGTACGGATAACGGTTCGTTAACGAAACGGTTCGTCACGTAACTGAAATTTGGTAGTTCGTTCATAAAACGATAAATATAAATAAGAAAACGTCATCGATTCTGTGCTATTCCGTTATTGATCCATGGTATTGAAGATCGTTGGACCCAATATCTTACTCCAATATGCTTCGATACTCGAACCCGGGGTCTGACGAGATTCCATGACATTTCCGCGAAAATCGAGGAAGCACTGCAGTGCCTCGGATGTCCGAACATCATACGATACACATTATTATATTGTACACCATTATTATATTTCACACCATTGTTATATTGCACACCATTGTTATATTGCACACCATTATTATATTGCACACCATTATTATATTGCACACCTTTATTATATTGCACACCTTTATTATATTGCACACCATTATTATATTGCACACCATTATTATATTGCACACCATTATTATATTGCACACCATTATTATATTGCACACTTTTATTATATTTCACACCATTATTATATTGCACACCATTATTATATTGCACACCTTTATTATATTGCACACCATTATTATATTGCACACCATTATTATATTGCACACCATTATTATATTGCATACCTTTATTATATTGCACACCATTATTATATTGCACATCATTACTATATTGCACACCTTTATTATATTGCACACCTTTATTATATTGCATACCTTTATTATATTGCTCACCATTATTATATTGCACGCCATTATTATTTGTTAACATATAACGCCCTTGAGGTGATTTTTAACGAAAACGGCGCTATACAAATCATGCAAGTATTATTATTATTATGATTTATCAATAAATTACTTAAAATGATAAGTTGCCTGTATTTCCCCGCCTCCCAGCGCGGTCCTGCATCTCTCGCCTTTGAATTCCGCCGAGGATCCACCTTCATCCCGAGTGAGATCCTCTCGCAGCGGGAATTAAAGACTGCCCATTTTATTAGTCATTTCAGGCCATTAGATAATTAGTTTGCAAATTCTTATTGAGATTTATTTCAGCTGGATGCAGTCGTACTTCGTTTGGTGGTATTCCGATACTAAAATAATCATATTCATTTGCAGGTATTAATGATTTAAGATTTCGACCTTTAGCTAATTAAAATGTATTCTTTCACGTGAATCATCGAATTGTATACTTACCATATAATTCTAAACATTATAATTTTTTTTTGTACCTACAAGGTATTTGATTGAATTTGAATAAACTAAGATTCCGGATTCATTTCACGCGTAACTCAAAAATATTCCATTTTTATTGGAATAACTTATTGAAACTTATAAACCTCTTTGTAATATTTATTTTAATCATTGAAGATAATTCTAACAAATCTCAAATGAAATGCGGGTCCGAGGTGTGACCGTTACCTATATTATTTTATGTGTCTTTTCTGTGTCATATTTCAGTTGAAATTCTTTTAAAGCTTATGTGTTTCAATAAGTTATTAAAATAAAAATGTTTTACTAATCCTAGACTTGTAGAATGGAAATAGTCAATAGGTATAAATACCCGAGACACTATCTAGATTGTAAATACATTCGGGTAGAATCTTGCAGTAATATATAAATACAACGATAGCAACCAAAAAATACATGTCCATTAATTGAGGATGATATTAACAGTTCTTAAATTGAGGTATGATATACATAAAAATGACGGAAAGCAATAAGGTAGCATTAGCTCAATTGGTTATAGCGCTGGTTCCGGATAGACCGAGAGGTCCTGGGTTCGTGCGTGTCCCAGATACGACCGTTATCTTTTTTTTTTTTTTTATATCTTATTTTTCATATTTCATTTGAGATTTTTTGTTAATATTATCTTCAATGATTTTAAAAAAACTCAGAAATGTATTGATACCACAGATAAAATAATACATAGAGATGCCCTAACACCCAAGGGGAGAAGAAATCAAAATAAAAGGGGCAGGGGCGAGCTAGGCTTTCCGCTAACTTAAGTAAAACAGCAACTATTTAAAATGGTTCGGTTTGTTTACAAGAACCGGATATTTTGTAAGAATATTTACTTTGACCCTTTTAATAAGTGTTTTGTTATTTGCTTACCGCAATCAAAATTACGTAAAATAAGCGTGGACGGCTGTGACTAAGCCGGTGCCAAAATGGATATGACGTGATCATTGCCTCCAGCTGTTGAAATCATGCTTAGGGCAACTCTATTAATTCTGACGTCAGTGGTTGGTATTGTTTTTTCCTTCATTATTTAATGTAAGAGCAATAACAGTCTGAGTGTTGTGGTGTTGATTGTAGGGTTTGATACGATGAACTATTATAGTACTGAGAAGCTTTATGGCTAAGTGTAGATCACATGATTACCAGCTGTATAAATATGTTACCCGCTGAAATAAAAATAAAACTGTATTAAAACTAAACAGTTAATAAATTTATTGAAAACTTGGCTAGTTGAAAGAAGCTATTTGTATTAGATAGTAACTGAATATTATTTTATGTATGATTTATTGCTGTCGTTTATGTTTTTATTTTTTTAATATATTTTTTTAGAAATATTTTGAGTAAGATTCTTGAGAAATATTTATGTTTTAAGTTTGTTTTTTTATGTTTTTTATTTTATATATATATTGTAACCTTATCTGTAAATTTAGAGTTTTGAATAACAAGCTCCCTTTAGACAAACTACAAAAAAGTAGTTTATCGCGACTTTTTACATTGTGTTTTTTTTTCTTTTGTAAAATGTAAATAAAATAAAAATAATAAAAAAGCAGGTACATTATAATAATTTAAGAAATCCAAAAAAATCTGTTGGTCAAATGTTCCCACATTCATTTATAAAAAAAAAACAATCGGGCAACAACTGGGCTATTTTAGTTCCAACGTTCCAACAAAACCTCAAAGAATCGAAAGAATTCCGGATCATGAATAACGGGCGAACACCTAATTTGTTGATAATACGAAAATGAGGAGTTATGAATGTGGACCATGAGATTAGGGTCCGGCCACATATTATGGGCCGCGTGGTGCGGTGTGGTTTGGTGTGGTTCGGGGCGGCGTGGTTCGTGTTGTAGGTGGCCGCGGCCCCCCGGGGCGGCGCCCCTTTGGCGGCGCCTTTGAGCCCCAAGCGGGTGACATTTGGCACCATTCATCGCATTCACCGCATTCAAAGCTCTGATCGAATAGGGGCTGCCATTTTTTTAATTACGTATACGCAAAACAAGAATGTGTCATTCCGTATAAAAAATGTGTTCAGTAGGATAAATAAAATACATGTTATGTCGTAAAAGGTGGAGAGCAGGTACATTTATGTCATCTTACAGTATTAATGCCCTAGAGTCCTATGTTATTCACCGTGTAGACTCAAATAGTAGAAATGGTGATTTCCCTTCTTACGTAAAAGAGTAATTAAGAATTAATAAGAGAATTAATTTCGTACCATGATGAATATACTATGTTCTTTTTACGTGTGTTCAAAACTGTTCTGTTTAATCAGCGCGGGGTGTGCGATGCCAAAAATGCAGCAAAATCCGCGGCAGCGGGTTTTAATCTGATAGTTTCTTATTATTTGTATAAGTAACTAGCTGAAGTATCCGGCGTTGCCCGGAGTAATGAATGGTTTGGAGGAAAATTTTGGGGTTGTGATGTGTTACCGCTACCCCCACCACCCTTCAAGGATGTTTGTTCTTGAACTTCGATCCGAAGCGTAAAGAACTGGAAGAAAAATTAACTCTTTTACTTTGTTAATATCAATATATTTTTTATGGCTGCTTTATATATATTTTTTTTAATTATTTTAAGATTTTAAATATAATAGCGCTGTGTGGGAATCTAAAATGAAAATTCAAATACCTTGATAACTGCCTTCGTAGTTTGCTTACTCGAGCAATACTACGAGTATGTATAGGTTTCAAAGGACAAACTTCTTCAAATTGTAATCTTTTAAATTCTATGAAATACATACCAAAATGTGTGAGAATAAGTACAGTTTGAAAACCAATAAGGCAATTTTGAACGTCTTAGCAAAATTTTCCAGAATGCATTTAATATTGTTTTCTTTTGAAACCTTATGCATTTTCCTAAGTACACGTACAGAATTAGCAAAAAAATCATTTGTAGTATTTCTTACGTAGCAGATCGCAAAGTGCGTATTTTTGGGTGCTGATTATGAAGTAGATTGTCTTATTTTACTGTTTTTTTATTAGTTAAATATAACCTTGAACAAATTAATAGTACATCATAAACCAAAATGGCAAGTGCTTTGGAGTAAATACTTTGTGAACATCTTAAACCTCACATCTTTAAAAATGATTGATTTACTTAGCACTAGACGTTGATTCATTCGCATTAGTGAATCGACCCAGTCTGATTCACCTAGGCTTATGAAATTATTCATTTAATTCATTCCTCTAATTTATTGAAAAAATACGTAATAAATAAATAAAAAGAGGGATTTTTTCGCATTTCAAATTGCGCTAGTTGTGAAAATAACACATTTTGAAATAAAAATAAACACGAAAATGACCGTTTTACTCTAGATACACCTAAATCCAATAAATAATGGTTTCGTTTTTAAAGACAATATTACGATCCAAGCAAAAACCGACTAAAAGTAAGCGACCCTCAATCGAAAATAAACAACGAAATCACTTTAATGTTTTACGTTTACATGACTTGATCAACTTGCGATCTACGAACTAAGTACGGACAGACTCGATATCGACGGAACAGAGACGTGGTGACTACGAATTGAATTAGGGAATACAGACTGCGAAAACGAATACGCGCTGCTCGGAAATACTGACTGGCTGACTAGAGGTGGTTTGCTACTGGGGATTAGTGCGGACTGCGAACTAACGATGATGTACAAGTTTTTACGGATTACGGCCCGGAATGCTAAACGTTACTGTATAAGGATAGAGTCCTGCTTGCGACATTGCTACGACGCAAATAACCGCTCCGTAATTGTGGTATCGCGCGTTAAAAAATCGTAGGGTTGCAAAGCCTAATCTAAAAATGAAGAATTAATTACATGTCAAATTGAGAATCAGATCAAGTGTGTCATGTGATTGAATTTATTGATTTAATTCATTCATTCATTCATTCATTCAAATTCGCCAATGTCTACTTAGCACTAATACGTGTATTACGTGATAATTTTAAAAGAGAATGCTTTTAAGGTAAGAATACAATGCACAACCCACAGGAATACACCACAACACGCGCAATACTTGTAGCAAGCGTGTACATTGAATGGAAACACCGTGTTTAAAAATAATATTTACTACTTTCTGTCTGGATGACAAACGATTGTGACTTTTTCCGCAACACTTGACGTCCATTGACTGGGAGTTGCCCCGATTCCCGGGACGTTTGGCGGCGGATTGCCTCAAAGGCGGGATTAACAAATTTCTAGGCGATGGTGTTGTCATTGTCGTCTGGTACAAATAACTCGGAAACGAAGCGATTTCTGCTGTCGGCTTATTTCATATTAGGTTTCACTATAATCTGCTTCTTGGCCGAATAAAAGTCGCAATTTTTTGAACCCGCTTGTAATCAATACGGAGCACCTGTTCAGTGTAACAAATTAGATACTCTCTGACGACCTGCTTGGTCGAACGGTTAAGACCCTTGACTACGAATCCAGCGGCCGCGCGTTCGAAGCCCGGCGTGAAAAATCACGGGATATTATAATTGTAGGATTTGTGAAGCTGACGGCTTTAATATTTGAAAGCTGAAAGTTCTGTAAAAAGTAATTTTTTTTTATTTTATTTACTTTAATATTTTAAATACCCCACGGCCTAGAATTGTACCCCTATCAACTGCTTGGAAGGCAAAAATGCTGACCATTACACCACCAACTGTTTTAAGAACTGCGGCATATACTGAAAATGCAAATCGTTTAATTTGAATTTTTGAATTTGAAGGTTACACACAGTTACGTACCCCTTACTCACATCACAGACGGAATTATATTTTTTAATTAATATAGAATAGTACACAGGGTGTTAAGAAATTTACCTGACTTATTTTAAACCAGTGATTCTTGACCTTATTTGAAGTAAAAAATTAAAATGAAATTTCGGTCTCCGGTGACATTTAGAAAAAAGTATTGCTTCACTAAGACCCTCAGATGAGATAGGCCCAAAGAGGTTTCCTTCAGGGGGTCAAGTCTGTATCTTTTGCGTTAGCTAACGCAAGTTAAATCGGTCATAAACAACACATTTTGACAATTTTCATAAACGCAGCGTCGTCTCTTGCGTTTGCGTTACGTATTTGCCTCTTAAATCTGCCTTACACGATCAATATTATTAAAGCAATGTCGATTTTATTAAATATAGTGGTCGTGTAAGGGGCATTTTATGTCAATCATATTGACGGCATTCAAATTGACGAAAATTGAAATAATTAATTTTTTTTATTGAAGCTCTATCAATATGATTGAAGCCCTGTCAATATTATTGAATGTGTCAGAGGTATATTGCGCAATATTGTTATATTAATGGGTGCCATCGCCAAAGCAATTAGAATAATGTCAGATTCACAATCACTCGTATTGAGAAAACAAGGTACATCCTTGTAGAAAACAAGATCGCAACTGACAGGATATTGACCAATATTATTGACATGTGTGAGTCGTGCCTTCAATATACCAGCTTCAATTATATTGCTTCAATGTTTATGCTTCAATTATATCGTTTCAATTATATTTCTTCAATAATGTTGATCGTGTGAGGTCCGCCTTAACGTAAACGCAAACTTAATAATACGGAGTACCAAATAATCAAAATAGAAGGTATGATATCATATCATATGTGGGTATAGAGACTAATAATAATTTGGTTAAGCGGTTACCCCGGATAGGTAGAGGTCCTGGGTTCGAGTCCCAGATGCGACTGAAATCTTTTTAATTTCTGTTGTTTTTTCGGTTTCGTAGTTCATTTTGGGAAGTGCTAATATTATCTTCTTCAATGAGTAACTAATAATAAGACAGCACTAATGAAATACTTAACATTTCAGGTCGAGGATCCGATTCATCAGACACGGAGTCTGAGCCAGGAATCACCCTGAAGAGGAAGCAGCGCCGGTCCAGGACTACCTTCAGTGGAGACCAGCTCGACGCCTTGGAGAGGGCCTTCACCAGGACCCAGTACCCCGATGTCTACACCAGGGAGGAACTAGCGCAGCAAACAGGCCTGACGGAAGCAAGAATTCAGGTAAACAACATGGTTTGATTATCTACTCATGCATGTTATAGATTTCTAACTCAAGAAATACCACGAATATCTAAGTTGTATAAGGGTAATGGGAACAATTGTAAGACTTCAAAAGACAATAATCCTCTATTTTTTTTAAATTGTATCTGAAATAAACACTGGATTTTTAGGTAAAACATTAAAAAAAACAGGTTTCACAAATTTTCAAACTGCACCTATTTTCAGACATTTTGGGAGTATTTCATGTCCGTATAGAATTTTCAGATACATTATTTCGACGGTTCCGACGAACAATGTCGGATGTGTAAATTGGTAACTTTGCATAAGAGCTGTAGCGGTTACAATAATATGTTTTTCCAATGAAATAAATGGGGTGAAAAATATCAAAAACAACGCTATCTCTTTGTCTCAAAAATAATAAAAATGAAGACGTGAAACTTTAAACAGCTCTAATAGGAAGATACCATTTGAATATCCGATATTGTTCATTGGGACCGTCGATTTGTAGTATTGCTTGGGTTAACAACCTTCAATGTAATGTTAAGGGTCATTTTTGAATGCTGATCCTTAAGAGGAACGGCTGCGCGGCCTGTTTTATACAAAACTTAATTTAGGATTTGAGGTCAAAATACTCACCTAAACCTAACATTTTTTTTCCTCAAAAAGTAATAGTAAATATCTAGTATGGATTAGAAGTAATTTATTTATTTTTGTTTTACATTATGAAATATAGCCCATTAAAAGAATTGATTTTTCCCGATTTTAGAAGCACCTTTAACAATTATTTGGGGGCTAACGGTGATTTAAAAAAAAGTTTTACCCCATCTGCTTTGAAAATATAATGAGATATAAAATACATATATTTTTTTAAATATTAAAGTAAGCATTATGGTGGACCTTAAATTAAATTAAAATCGACCAATTTACGTTGGAACACAAATTTGCCCTACATAATGTTCTAAGTTGCCTCTAAAATTATAAAAATTGATTTTTTTTCATGGCATATACTACATAATTTAAAAGAAAAATAAATTAAATACTTCTCATGCTTAGTAGATATTTACTAAACCTTTAATTTAAAAAAAATACATCATTTGGATGGGTATTTTGGCCTCAAATCCAAAAATAAGTTATGTAGGCAGCGCAGCCGTTCCTCTTAAGATGATTTTTATTGGTATATTTTTCAAATTCATATTTCAAAATGGTTTTATATTACATATTATGTATATTTTTAAATTTATTCGCATCTATAATGTTGAACTTTTAATCTTTTGGGAAGTAAAATACCAAAAAAGAGATAAGATCTAACATAATTCATCAAATATAGGTTATATAATACTGGTAGGTGGGTGATATAACATATATAAACAGGGGTGGGTAGAATCGTAATAAACTAGCTTCACTTTCATAAACAAGTATGAAAAACATCTAATTTCTGCATAAAACGTAAGGTGATTTTACCTAATACGTTCTATTCTACTATCTTTCCACCACTTCCATCAGCCTCGCAACATTCCCCAAATGGAAATGCCATTGTTCCACTGGCTCAAATCAGTCAAGTTAAATCACATCAATATATTAATGTTCGTGTGATTTCTTTCCATTTTCAGGTGTGGTTCTCCAACAGAAGGGCGCGGCTTCGAAAACACAATACTTCCAGCACTTCAGGCGGCCTGTCTGGCTATGGGTCTCTTCCCTTATCGGGCATCCCTTGCCAGTACCCCGCGCCGGATTTCTCCGGGCTGCCGCACCATCCCAACCACGCAGAAGCCTGGCACCACCAGAAGGCTCAGTTCTCCAACTACAACCAGCTCATGGCGCATTCCCAGCAGCTGAACCAAGCCTTCCAAAACAACTTCCCCGGACCCTCAACTGGGTTCAATCACCCGCCTCCTACCACGAGCAGTGAGACCCATCCTCAGTTACTAGAAAACGGAATACCGAGACATGAATTCGCCTCACGCTGTGTGAACCCGTGCGACCCATACCCTAAACATCCTTCGTTATACCTGCCCAAGAATCAAGGCAGTTCGGAAGCGCTGAAATCGCCAACTACAGAAGCAGAAGAGGGTAAATCTGAAAGCTTTCCAAAGAGTATCATCGAAGACTACAACAAAATAGTAGCAGCTGAAAACTTTTCCAAAATGGCTGCAGATTACTCAAAATTAACGTCTGAAACTAATTTGAATTGGAACCAAACCCACATAGGAATTAATATGGGATTTGGAGGATTGGCTCCAGTCGGTATACACCACAGTGATGGGTATTCCTTCCCGAATATCGGTGACGGTTTTGGTCAACAGAATTATGGCCATGCCACGACCAGCGTCAACAAGTACTGGGGTTCATGAGTCAGGGTCTGTTAAATGTGAGTGTAAAAACTTATTAAAGTGCTGACTGTCTTTGGACTTCTAAATTAAGTGTTTTGTTAACTGATCGTTTTGTTGACATTTCAAAAAGTCTTAGGTATTACTTTTAATAATAATCAATAATAATTGTACCTAAACTACCACTTTTTCTAATTACTTATATTTTATCTCAACTAAGCAGCACCCAGAGCATATTAGATCATAGGCGAAGATAATTTTATTTCATAGGTGTTGCAATGCACTTTGAAAGAACGTCATGAATTATGAGTTTTTAAGCACACACTACTATTAAGTAGTCCCCGAGAGGCGACTTGCACATGACGATTTCAATTTACACTAGTTATTTTTAATTTGACCAAATAAAACTTAGAAAATCGTTAGGTACTTTTTGTGTTAGTTCTATTACATACATACATCTTCTTCCCCTTATCCTGCTCGGGTCGAGGACCCATCGCATCGATAAGGCGCCTCCAGGCGTTCCTGTCCTGTGCTACGTTAACGGCATCCGTCCATAGTAGGTCCAGCCTCTCCTCGCACAGCCTCTGGAGTTGCTTCTCCCACCTGTATCTGGGGCGGCCCACTGGATGTCTTCCCTCTGGAATAGCACTCAAAATTCTCAGTGGAAGTCGACCTTCTGGCATCCTTAACACGTGCCCAAGCCACCTCAGTTGCGATGTTAAGCTCCTCCCGGATCATCGAGCTTCTTATTCGATCCCATCTCGTGACTCCTGTAACTCCTCTCAAAAATCTCATTTCGACAGCTTGAACCCTAGAACGTGTACGCTCGCTCAACATCCAGATCTGGTGGTGGTAAGGAGCGATACACTGATTTGTACACTGCTAACTTTGTCTCGATACTTAAGGCGTTCTTAAACAATCCTTTTTTTCGTCAAGTTTCCATGTGGGGCATAAAAAAACTCACGTGCAATCTGGATAAAAAAAATGATCTTGTAAGAAAGTCTTTATTTCAGCTTTTCTTATCACTGAGCTGTACAGAGGACGCAGCACGCCGCTTGCCGCACCTATTCTACGATCAATTTCTCCGTCTTGCCGGCCATCGCTTGAGAATTCAACCCCAAGGTATTTAAATTGGTCAACCTGTTTTAACTGTGCCCCGTTAGCGAAGATGTTATACTGAGTTTGGTCTCTTCCTATAATCATAACTTCTGTTTTTGCGGTGCTCATCCTCATTCCTGCCGCCGTGCACTCTTCAATGAAGCGGTCGATCCACTCCTGTAGCCCCTCCCTATTACTGCATCGGGTGTTTGGCTATTTCGGCTGATTCGGTCCATAAGATAATGAAAAGGATTCTATTTCATGGACGAAAAATTATATGGATTAATTTTTATGCGCTTTTGATTCCTGAAAATTAAACGTTTGACTATTGTGACGACTGACGACAACTACTGCTTGAATACAAGTGATACTACGTTTGCCAAAAAAAAGTAAGTTTCTTAGCTAATACCTGTCCATTATCTGTGCAATCCGGTATTAATAATGCTCGGGATCGCTTTGCAATATGTGAAATCAGAAATTGTGCCTGATTCCTCGTATTCAATACTTTCTATATTTTTTGTGCACAACATAAACTGTTTTATCATTAAAAATTTCAAATATATCATTTCTTAATTAAGTCTGACTTTTTTTTCGTACAGTTCCCGTAAAAGATTTCAGGGAGTGATAGACTGCATAACTCCGTTAACATTTTAACAAAGGTTAACGATTTGAAACACCTTAAATTTTAGTAAAACCATAAATTGCTTTGCTGTGATCTCATAAAATATTCTAACAAACACCGTAGTTCTACGAAACTATTATTGAGGAAACAAGTATTATAAAAAGATATTAATTGAAGGCCCCGCATCAAAAAATATCCAGATCAATTTATAATGTTTTTCAGGAAATTAACAAAAACTGATTTAAAAATAAAAAACATGAATTTAATTTCAATTCTATCAAACTATTGTGGGATTAAAACACATTATGAATATTAAATCTTTGCGTGTAGCAAACACTTTGTGGGAATACATAATTATAATAAATAAAATAAAATAATTACCTCCATCCACCTTCTTCCCTCCCTCTTAATCTCCTCTTTCCTTGCCCCCCACCTAAGTTGATGTTCTGTCTCTCTCTTCTAATTTTCTTTTAAATACCATGTATTTCTGTATTATGTTATATATATATATATAGTTTCATTCACCCCTGAGGTAGGTTCAGGTTGAACCGAAACCGGTTGGATGAAGAAATAATAAAGTAGAATTGAAACAAAGTTATTTTATTTTATTTATTATATTATGAATATGATAGATTAGAAATTTTCAAATTAGAAAACAACTTTATTTTAAGGATCTAGGTCTTTATTGACCCCAAAATAAATTCTCTCATTAGTCATCTTTGGTGACAGAGGTACTACCATCAATTTTCTCCAATGTAGTAATGTTTCCCAAGTCTCAAATAATATCGTATGTAATTTTGAATTATCACAAAAAATTGTTTCAACTATTGTCAACTCTAGCTCTAGTTAACTATTGTCAACTCTAGCTCTAGTTAACTATTGTCAACTCTAGCTCTAGTTAACTATTGTCAACTCTAGCTCTAGTTAACTATTGTCAACTCTAGCTCTAGTTAACTATTGTCAACTCTAGCTCTAGTTAACTATTGTCAACTCTAGCTCTAGTTAACTATTGTCAACTCTAGCTCCAGCGTACCTGAAAATGTTAATGGTTATAGATCCTGACTACAACAAACGATTTAAAAAAAAAACACTTTACTATATTTATACATCGCCGACCGGTTTCGGTTAAACTCAACCTCCTTAAGAACCGTAAACATATAGTATACATAATAAAGTGGATTGAAACAAAGAATTTTTCATTTAAATTATTATGCCAAGCCACAAAGTGATTGCTTTCTTCGATAAATTTATTTTTTGCTTTAAAATTCTCCACCGAAGTCGGAAAATTGACAAACTATGAAGCTGAATCTTTTTGTTGCAAGGTCTTCAATAATTAGTATAATTTTTATTTATTATTTGGACTTGAAATTGAAATTCAAACATCACAAAACCGACCAGGCAACTTTTGTCGGAAATTGTACATTTTAAGCACTGGAAATTGTATTAGAATATCGCTAAGGGTTGAAAAAGCTTTAAATTTTAAATGTGTCTGAAAGGAAAAGTAAAAATATATTACGTAGGTATAGATAATTAACCACTGGTGTATAAAATGTATTATTTTTTATAAAATAATTAAAATTTTTGAAAAACATTTAAGAATTTAATTTCAATTTCTTCAACGTGACCAAATGGTAAGTGATATTTACCTAACTTTCCTCATCCACAGCTCCACCCCCATACCTTCATCCTCATAAAATTCCCCAAATTAGGGGTTCCAAAGACGCATTGGCTCCGAGCAGTTAGGACTCTTGTGCGATAACACATATAAAAAGGAATATCACATTATAACATCTGTCATACTTGTGTTTTAAATTCTGCGTCTATGGGACTTTCTGTTCTAAGAAATAGTTCATATAATCCCATACTCGTGGCGCTTCAGTGGCAAACCGTGGAAGCGTGCAAGCCTTTAGGAATCTGTTAGCTGCCCGGGTGCGCAGCGACTATGGGATTTGTTAACACCAAATTTTTACCGAGTAGTATTTTAAGTAAACCAATAGATTTTTTTGTGACCATTTTGTTATTAAAATAAGTTAATTAATGAAGATGTTACCTATGTGTGTTTTTTTATGTTCAGCTTCAACTTCTTCTTCCATTCACATTCTCGTCATGTATTCTTCTTACACTCATTTCTTCGTTCGCTCTATACCCCCAAACCATCTAAACTTCCCGTTCTTAATCTTACCCATTACGCTTACATCAGCCTTGCATTCTCACACGATCATACATGGCCTTACCATACATTCACCTCAAAGATCTAAATAAAAGCAATATATTCAGTTTCTTGTTTAAATTGTGATTTTCGTATTTAAAAAAATATTTTTATAACCTACGATATTATATATTTACATTAATAAATCGCCAAATTGTATCTTGTTGCTAGGTCGCTAATCTATTGTGCAGTGGATACGATAAATTTTCTCTTGATTTAGGAAAAAATGTGAATTATAAGGAACTTCGGTCCAATTTTCATTATTTTTTATCAATAGTGAAGTTCAAACTTAAATATCAGTATATTTCGTTTTTTTTCTAAAGTTTGTTTTCATGGTTAAAATAATTTCCAAAGTTTCAATTTTTCAAAGGTCGCCAAAACGCTCCAAATTTATGGTCAGTCGGTTTTGAGGTTAGAATGTCAAATGTCAAAACAAGGATGTGCTTTACCGTACATTCTATTCATAGTAAACCATAACTAAACATAAGTAATAAAATTAGGTACCTGTTTAGAAACTTTAACTCAAAGAATAATAATAGTATCGAGCATTAACATTATCAAAATATCCATATTGACAATTGGTTCGCTCATTAATACTCTAATTTCTGTTATGAATAATAGTTTTTTTAAACTAAGCAACAATTATAGAGCTTGAAGTCACCCAAATTAAGTTTAAATATGACGAATGTTAAAAAATACGTATTTAAAATACAAAATAAAACCGAAAAATAAAAATCTCCACACTAATCCGAAAACAGAATACACACGTGACGTCAGATGTTCCAAATACAATGGTACCAATATAACAAGATGTTTTGATGAGATGATTATTTATTCACTTTTAAATAACGATTTATAAATTCTACGTATAATTAAATATAATAAAAGTTATATATTCAGAATCGGATCTTGATGATATATATTTTTTTAAAGTCATAATATTTTTCACTGGAGTTCCATATTACTGTGGAAAAGACCAACATAGGATTTATAAATGGGGGAATTATTTTCTCCCTTTTTTAATCTACGATTGAACTCACAGTGAGATGGGCCATGAACCGTCAATGATTTGGTGATAGGAAATGAAGAAAAAAACAACACAATAATTATTATAATTTTTTAATCTACGGAGAATTTTCTTATACGTAGACAGTTTTACTTACAGACAAAAAGTGTTTAAAACGTTTATACAAAATCCTCTATACGTCACTGAGAAAATATTAGAATGATAGATTTTTAACAAAAAAACGATAAATTGTCATTCCACAGCTTCATTATTCTAAGTTGAAAAAATAAATAAGTAAATAAAAAACACAAAAACATAAACAAATTAATTACCAGCCACAGTAATTTAGACAAACTTATTTGTACACACAATGATTCCATCGATATTTTAGTGAACAAATAAAAAAAAGCATATTTAACACTGTAACAGCCTTACGTTTCAACAAATTAATATGTAATTTTAAAAAAATTATTACATCATCATGCTACGTGAAATTATCATTACGTACTAATATTAAAAAAGTATTTTTACTGAGATTAAAGCCTCCTTTAACACGTCCAGCTTTAGATCTAGTTAAGTTCGGGGGTTAAGAGCAGTGTGGGTGCAATGGGGGGTGCTCAGGTTCACTCAGTTTCCTCGGGGATGGTCCTGGAGAGCAGGTACTGTCTCCTGCGGTAGGTGGGGCTGGTGGGGGTGGCGTTGGACACGGGGGGAGGCTGTCCCATCAGGGAGAACTTGCCTGGGAACATAACATACAAAGCATATATAATTGTTCTACATATTACTAATACTTTATACAGTGAAAGTAATTTATTTTTTTAATAAATTTCACTAGACATCATTACCATGTTATTAGACGTTGACACAGAACCTCATTACATACGTGATCTGTACGAGAAGTTCTTCTGAGTTCCAATCTGTAGAGCAGTGTTTCTCAACACGGGGTGCACGCTGGAGCAATTTGAATGATGTTTTGAGTGGCAAAGCGCAAATTATTTTTTTTTTAATTTTTATGTGAGTACCTCACAAGAGTCCGAACATCTTCCAACCGTCTTGAGCCAGTGAGACTATGGCATCCCCAATTGGAGTATTTGTGAGACTGGAGATAGTGTGAATGAAAAAGAGACGGGGAAAATCACCTGGCTATTCAGATCTGGTCACCAAACACAACTAAAGCCATTTCAAGCAAAATTTCTATTCTGAATGGTGGTATTTCACCAGGGCGATACTGAAAGTATCTACCACTCTGGAACGTGCCGCAAAGCTATATATTATTTTTAATGAATAACTTTTGAAATAATAAGAGTGAATCAAATAAAATTTACTTGCGCACGCCCGCATTTGTACAATGTTTTGTTGTTGTTTAAAAATAACACAAAAAATAAACAATATCGCTACACTACCGCAAATGTTAATACATTGAGGTTATGGTTAATTTGTGTATTTGAATTAGTATATATTATCCGTAATTAAATTAAAACGCGCGGTTTGCAAACTTGCAACATACTTTAAAGATATTTGATTCGCCTGCTGCGCTCTTCCCGGCGTCACTAAAATCATTGTTTTATTTGGGGGCATGGAGATTTTTGAATCGTTGAAGTGGGTCATGGCACAAATAAGTTTGAGAAACACTGCTGAAGGGTGAAGATTGCTGATGATAGCCACCCCGATAGAGGGGGCACCAGATGAAGTAAAAAATGTAACAAACAGATGGCGTTTTGTCTTATATTTTGACAGTTGACCATAAACATCACTTTGCAGGTTGCTAACTTAAGAAATATCACTAATGATTTATCTGTAAATTCTCTACTGATAATTAGGAAACTTTATAAGATTTTAAAACATAAAAATCTCCAAACTGTAATCCTTAAATTGTGTGAAATATGAGTCGCAAAATGTCTCAAAATAGCTACAGTTTAAAATGCATTGAAAGCAATTCTGAAAGTTTTACTTAAAATTCCAGTACGTATTTCATATATAATCTAAAACATTACAGTTTGAGGTTTATTAGCTACTGAAACCTTATACATTTTACTAATTATCCTATAAAATTAACAGACAAATCATTCCTAGTATTTCTTGAGTTAGCAACATGCAAAGTGCGTATTTTTGGGTGCTGATCGTTAAACAGATATTTCAAAGCGTTATAGAACATCGTGAAAATGACGTTGCGAATTTAAAGCAGTTGCGTTGATCTAGAGGTTTGCATATAAAAGCTGTACAAAATTTCATTTTTTCAGAGCTCACGTCGAAAACTGCAAAATTCCAGAAAACTTGGAGAAATTGTGAAAATCACACCGTATTCTAACGATTCGTGAATTTCAACTTCAAAAATATACGAGTAAAAATATCAAATGTTTCGTAAATAAGAGCATTAGAGGATGCCACATGAGGTGGAGTTATTCGTTTGGCGCTGTAGAAAATCTATCGATAATACTTAGATATTAGATAACAGCACTTATATTTACCCAATTCAGTCATCCTTGAAAGAGGAATGTTCCCTGAAACAAACATAAAAAACATATTTTCTGTAAATAGAAGGATTCGGATATCTATAGATGGTGGTTACTGGATACAAGAGGATTATTTTTATTACTGAACTGCATACCCAAAAATCTCTTTTTGTTGCTCAGGTAGTCGCCAGTCAGCGCCTTGACGAATTCGTCATAGTCGAACATGTCGGATTTAGGAACATCTGGTAGGGGAAAGTCATTGGAAATCTCCGAGAAGTATTCATCGGCCTGCCTTTTCTGTCTATTGGCAGATTTATGTCCCGGTTTGGGAGCTTTGTTATTTATTGAGCGTTTGACGAATACTTTTCCGTATTTGAAGGGTCCCGTCTTTATAGAAGGCACGTTCCGTTTGGTTTCAGATTGACTGGCCTCGTCGGCCTCCGGGGTGGGGAAAGCATCAATGGCAGAGTCCCTGTTGACGGAGTGCAAGTAAGAGTCCTGTCGCAGTAATGCTGCAACGTTTCTCTTCTGTTCCTCGTTCCTTTGCCACGCACTGCCATGGTTGGGGAGAGCCCAGTCCCTGGCAATAGTCCCGATATTGCGCTTGTGTTCTTCGTTATCCTCGTGTGGCATGTTGTGACTGCGAATCAGGGAAACTATATTTCTCTTCCCATTGGATAGCCCTCCTGTTTTCATTAAGTTTTGAATGTTACGCTGATACCTCGATAAGTAATAATTGTTATCTTGTTGATTTTTGTTCAGGAGTTCACCATTTCTCGCCAAGGATCCGAGGTTTCGTTTTCCGTTTTGATATGCTTCGTTCTCATCGTTAGGCCTACTGGAAATGTATCCATTACGTGCTAGAGACTCCAAGCTCTTTTTTATGTACTGGTGAATCCCACCTAGACGAGCTAAAGACTCCAAGTTTCGTTTTTCCTGTTCTGTTTCAGAGTTTTCTTCGGGAGACTGCAGAGTGGGCAGCTGTCCGTTTTTTGCTAAGGTCGCGATGCTCTTCTTACCCATCATAGATGGTCGACTCTGTATAGCGTTGGCTTTCACCATGGTGGCGATATATTTCTTGAAGTAGGGCGAGTTGGTCATCATCCGCTCGAATACCGTTTGGGAGGAACGTTTGCTTTCGTATGAAGGCTGTTCGTACAAAAGTTTTCCGTCTGATAGTAAGTCATAGTTGGGAAGAATCAGATTTTCGTTTAGTGCCGGAGAAGTCAAAATGCGCCACAATTTGTGCCTCAATGCTTGCATCTAGAAACAAAACAACTCGTTTCATCAAATATAGCCCGTGTGAAATATGGACCTACGTAGCATCTGAATCAGATTTCGGTTAGAAATCAATCAACTTACATGCATACTCCCTGCACCGATATTTTCTGGGGTCAGAAAACTTTGTAAGACATTATCAAGATTTTGGAGGACATGGTTTGTCTGTGATTCCGTATCATAAGTAAATTCTTCCAAGCGCACCTGTTCAACAAAAATTCCAAAAATTGTTATAATATAACCTTCATAGGCTCTAAAGCCTTCTAAATTACGCAGTATATTGTAAGCGGGGATTGTTACATCTATTATAGACGATGCATTTACATTTAGTAAGACAATTTATTTAAACATTACATAGTATTTGTGCATAAATAAACCTTTTCCACGGAGATGGCCAGGATGAATAAAAGCACAGCTATCGAAGTCCGCGTGGAAAAGCCGTGTTGAGGATTCTGTGCTCTCATCTTGTCGATGTTAAGAAATTCCCCTGCGGAACAAATAAAAATGATTATTATTATTTTTATAAACAATAATTATTAATCTAAAACACTCATCCAAATTGAAAAAACCTTCCGAGCAAAGATAAATGTCGCCGGCAGGACTCGAACCCGCACCCTTCTAATATCTTGTCTTAAGTTTTTAAGAACTTTAGTTTATCAATTAATAAAAATGATTATATTTACTGCAAAACGATTTAAATCATATTATATCAACCCTTTAAAAAAGTGGAATAAAGCCTTAAAGGTTTTTAATCGTAACAATACAGTGGAAATTCACTACGACCCAGCAGATTCAAAACAAATATAATGGGATTCTAAGTGGATTCCGATTAGGTTGGTTATGATAGAATGGTTTGTAAAGATTATTTCGAAGAAGGAAATCTTTATCTAATAAAGAAGAAACCTTATACAAAGTCAAACCAGAGCACACTATTCCGATGAATGAATCAGAAGCAACAAGTGGAAGCTGAGAGCTTCATGATCCATGTGGAGAAATGCGACAGCTTTTATACCCGCCTCGGCCCATATCTGTAGTCCAACAATCCCTTGAGATCAGGTTTGACGCATGCGCTTTTATCATCAGAGACACGTCACTGAGCAGTGAGCGGGGGTCTCAGATCACTTCTTCTCAAACCTAGAAAGGACCTACGTAAAAAATGCAACATTAATCTAACAAGTTAAGCGGAAAAAGAAAGTATGTACTACAAAAGTTGGAATCATATTTATATTGTGGCACTCAAATAGGTATAATATGTTTAAGATTTTTTTTCTTGAGTACCAAATTACTCAAAGGGGTAAAAAAATCCCTCGCATTGTACACTATCTAATATTTATTTATGTTCGTAAAATGGGGTTAGTTGTGAAAATTGCCCCCAAATAATTAGCCCCCCATAATACGAGCGTTGTATCTATGTTGTATTATAAAGTGTTAATAAATTTAAAGTAATTAAAATCAAGTTTGAAAAACTGCAAAGACAAGTCTCATTGATTATTCAAGAAAATTCAGATAAGATGAAATCTAAATATGAAATATCCGGAGGACAACGAGCATCTTAATTTATTTGGTAACAGTTTAAATCAGGCCGATAAACTGTTAGAATCTAACGAGATTCTAGACTTCTCTTTGAATTTATTGATTTGTCAAATATTTCTATGAGACTCTCTGTGTTAACTCTACAATTGAAGAACTCCCTGGAAAAGGGGTCTATTATGTGAAAAATCAATTTTGTTCGGAGAGGCAAAAAACGGTTTCATACATTATCACATTATCGCCGTTACGCAGACTATCCTTCCAGTTTTCTATGTCGGCGATGCGTTTTTATCTTTGCTTAGAACTTTAATAGCCAGAGATGACAGTTTGACCTTGTGAGGGTTCGCCATTTTGGGTAACATACGTCCCTCTACACAGCATCCCCACAGATGATATAGGCCTTGAGGGAAATTATTTCTCTCGGGGTTTCCTGTGTGAAGTTACTGTAAAAAAAATCCTTAAACGCTTAAAAAAAAATCATCCACAGATATTAATCATAGAAGTGTTGCCATGATAATAGATAAAATGCCCAGTACCTGCGTAATGCTATAAAGATCGCTATTCCACCAAAAAAACACTTTTCAACCTAATGTATTATATAGTCCCGTCTTCCGGGGAGGTATTCAATTAGCTATGTTTTTTTTTCAACATTTGTCTCGACACTGGAATCCTCCCAGTGAGACAACCATAACAAAAACCATTAAAATTTGTTTTCAAGTTAAATAAAGAAAAATATTTATCTATATTTAAACCTTTTACCATTTCGTCAGTCTACTTGAGAAGAAGTGTGCAAATTTATTATTCGCATTTAATGAGCAAGGAAATCTGCTATTTGAAAGCAATAAATCGCGGCTAGATGTCTTATTACAGAAGTATTCATGGGTCGACTGGGAGCCGTAACGTGACATTCGACATTTTTAAAAGGGGACAGAAAGAAGTAGAACATCCCTAATAATTCAAAGCAGTAGGTACTGCTTTGAATCTAATTTGAAACACTTCAACCTTTGGTTTTGAAGCGGGCGCGGATTATGTTATATCAACGGGTGAATGTAAACTGAATATTCCTGACGCATCTATGATTTTAATGCACTATTTAAATATTCAACAAAAACAAGTCTAACGCCATATACGCCATGATTTCTTCACAATTTTATGAAAAATACTTATTATTAGAATACGATAAAAAGTAAATTAAATTCAAGTAAATCAACTTCAGTAAATCAATCCGCCACAAGAAACGATTCGTCTGTCGTCTAAATCCAAAAAGGCATTATATCTATCACCATAAAGTCAACATCCCGCCAAAATTCGTCGGCAAAAAATGATTGCCCCAAGCCCAATGCACAATGCGCATGTCCCCATCCCAAAATAATGATATATCAGAATAATGAAATGGCCATTTTCACATATTCAATGCACAATACATACCCTAACTTAAAAACCTACACACAGCCTACCTTTGGTCACAGAGCAATGCACACAAAATTATTACCAATACTTTCCAGTCCTGTAACAAGTGTAACGTAATAAATTCTTTTCTAATTTGCGCACCGGGGGCCATCTTGAGAGTGCTCGGTAAAGCACTGATTTCAGTGTATTTTTTGTAGTTTTGTATCGACTAAATAATTGTTTTTTGGTTTAATTCGTAGAACTCCATTTAATTTTTTTTTAAATTTAATGTAAATCAAATTTAATAATGTTATTATTAAGTTCTGCAAAGTATTTTTAGTTTTATTATTGTAACAGCTGTTTCGGCGTTTAAGGCCATTTTCAAACTGACAGTTTCAGTCAAACAGACACGCCGAAACAGCTGTCACAACAATAAAAACTAAAAATACTTGCAGAATTTAATAATAACATTATTAAATTTGATTTACATTAAATTTAAAAAAAAAATTATATCGACTCCTTAGATACCCACCTACAAAAATAAAGCAGACAAAAGGGAGGGCGGTGCGATCGTTAAAATGGTTTTAAATGGCAACACCAAGATGGTTGAATAGAAAATATATGAAACTTTAAAAAGTGCTACAGTTTGTAAATATTTTTCACTTCAATATCAAACGGCGTTCCTGGTTAGTGGTGATTCCTGTGAAGAGATGATTCTACGTCATATTCTAAAGAAAACTAATATTCGGACTTGTTTGTTTTTTAACGCTTTTGCATGGGAAAGTTTTTTTTGTATTTTTGAAATTCCCATATCAAAGAAGCCATTTACTAGATGTTAAATCAAAATAAAATGAAAACTGTTTTTAAGTAGGTCACTTTCGCATTTTTTTAAAAATAAAACGTTAATAAAAATTGAGTTTAATCATTTTTCCCCTCCAGTCAACCTGTCAGATTTTAAAAGTAAGGACACTATAGTTCCATATCACACGTGAACCTAAAATAATGTTTGCTCTTAATCGGTGTTGCCGTAGTAATGAAAAAAAATGTTCAAGTTATTAAATTTCTAGATTATTTTGACAGATTCTATTAACAGAAGTGACAAATTTCCCTTTACTGTTGTAGTAAAAAATAATGGAATGCGAACGGAAAAATAGTAGGTACCAACCTGCCTACATAAGTAATCAATTTGAACAATAAAATACAGTTTGATTCAATAATATTGTACAGTCAAACAATTCGATCAGAAAAATGGGGTCGTAAGGTGGTTGTTCCGCAAAATAAAAAAATGTTTTCACAAGGGAAATAACATGACATTCAATTAGCTTAGAAACAGAATATTGTGTTTCTGAAGATAATTTCGCCGCGCAAAAGCAAAAGGGCACTAATGCAAAAATGGACTATTGAGAATAACGTATTTTGAATGCGTGTGGAGTGAACATAATCGTGTTGTTTTTTTTTTGTTGTTGATTATTTTGAAATGAAAATTAGACCACAAGTGACATATTCCTTATATATTGAAATACAATTCTTGTACAAATTTACAAACGATGAACTAAATTGGATTAAAAACTCCAAAAACCGTCAAAATCGCACAAGTTTCCTTTTGTTTTATACGCAATATATTCTAAGCGGTAAGTAGCAGTGGCGCGCATTGATCTACGACTAAAGGTAGGCTGTATGTAGATTTTCAATTTCGGGTATGAATTATTGTATATTGAATTTGAAAATGGCCATTTTACTATCTTAATAAAAAGTCAAAACTTGTCATATGGAAACAATTTATCAAAGTAAAACGATTGTTAAATAAAATAAATATTTACAAATTTATGGAAAATACATTTTGATCAAAATTTCTTTAGTTTTGTTTAATGGTTTCTCGCGGTAGGTACAGCTTTTCAGCCACTATGGACAACACGCCACTGGTAAGTAGCTACCTAAGAATCTACTTATTCGAGAAAAATCCCATATGCGTGTATATAGGCGGGAGAAAAACTTTTCTAGGCTATGGATAGTCACCAAAAACATCGCCACTGGCCATTGTTACCACGGCAACAATGGTGTCCACTTTTAGTTGCCGCCATTGGCTAGAAAAAGACTGCCGGATGCTTTTTTACTCCCGACTGAGAAGTGATTGATCCAGTTTTTAGGGAACCTAAAAATATGTCAACCAATTCGATGGAATCCAATTAGACTTTTTTCGGGAAGCCTTATAAAATGTTAGGTTGTGCAACGTGGGACAGACAGGTGCAAACTGGCTCGGGGTCAGAATCAATGGATACATTTTGCCATTCAGTGATGCCCAAGAAGGATCAAGACAACCAAAAATCCGGCCCCGAGGCCAAGTCTGTATCTTTTGCGTCAGCTAACGCAAGTTAAATCGGCCAAAACAACACATTTTGACAGTTTGATTGTCCATATCGCGCTAACAAGCTAAAGTTTGCGTTTACGTTAAGAGACAAATTCGCAATGCAATCGCAAAAGACGACGATGCGATAATGAAAACTATCAAAATATGTTGTTTAATGCAGATTTAACTTCATTAGCCAATGCAAAAGAAACAGACTTAGGGCCCTGAACTAAGACGCGCCTGGAGCAGTGAAAGTTTTGACGCCCTTCGAAATAATTCTTAAAAAAGTCATAAGTTATTTTCTGAACAATTTAGACTCCTTGGTGGTCTTTTGTCTTTACGACTATTCACGCAAAATGTGAAGTGTATTTTATATAGCAGTGGCGTGTAGTCCATAAAGGCTAAAAAGATGTGACCACCTTTAGACAAACGAACCACAAAAAAAAAGAAAAATCAATAAAGTGCTACAAATCTATGATCAAGTGTATTTTTTCCATAGATTTGTAATTTTTTTTATGTCACAATCGTTCTTCATTGATAAGCAGTTTTAATTTGACAACTTTATACTTTTAGGTGCAATATGATTCATGGGAATACATTTCACTTCCTGAATCTAGTTTTTTTGCGGGATACATAACGCAAAGCCATGCATCCCCACACTCCTGGATTAAAGGCTGTAAAATAGTGAGACTCCAAGATATACCTACCACTCTCGTAAGGGCCGTTACTACACAGGCGCAATTGGAGAGTCCGCTCCAGACGCCATCTTTCCAAGGCGCCAAGGCAATAATATCTAACACCTAACACCTAACACAGCGCCATTGCAGTGATTAAGAGCGACAAAATTTACACGCGCCACGTGCCGTTTGGCTCAGCTCTGCTCGTAATACTGCACTACTAGTAATGAAAAATGTTCATTTTGAAATTAGGGATAAAATGACTGATTAATTCGTAGAACTTAATTTATTTTAAATTATTAATTTAAAGTACCTACATAAATCGAAATTAATAATAACATTGTTAAATTTGATTTACTTTAAAATTATGATTTTTATTTTAAATAATTGTAATAAAACATTAGGTATGTTATCCCTCCATTACCTTTTACCATTCCATAAATTGAATTTTTTTTAGTTTCCAACTCTACCGCTAGGTTATAGGCTAAAACGAAGAAAAAAATGTTTTTGCAGTCCGGACGAAAAATGAATACACATCTTTGAAGAAAATTTATTATCTATTATCTTTAATCAATATTTATGAACGTATTGTTAAACTATTCATTTTTATATGGTTTAATCAATTGATTGTTTTTTGAGTATTCCCTACAGGTAAGTAGGTATATTGTCATATAATTTGTTGAAAACTTTTGACAGCTCTAATAGAAAACATCGTCAAAAAATTACACACAGCCTACCACTGGTTATAGAGCAATGCACGCCACTGTTATATAGGAGGCAGTTAGGTGCGCGCTAGTGCCGCCACCTGTTCAGCAATAATCTCGATAAATAGCATGGTGGTCTTTGCATGCTACTTTTGAGTACAGAATTTGCAGGTTCAATTCCTAACACAGCTCAAAAAAAAAAAGGATATTAAAAAAAATCACTAATGCAAACGTGTTGTTAATAAGTTCAGTAGAAAAGAGATTCTTGATTGTGTAGTGGTGTACTGTATCGTAGGACTACTGCGGGGTTAGAGGTAACTGCAGGGAGGTGTTCCAAACTAGTTCGAATCAGTTTACCACTATCAGTGTACACAAATACATTCAAAGGTGCGCTCTTTAAAATTATTTGCCTGTGGATGACTAGATAAATAAGGTGCCTTGGTAATGCACAGCCAGACCTGCTTCAATTGCTCCATTTCAGAAAAAGTAATAATGACAACAAAAAAATAGAAGAAATAATAATAGCAACAAAGGATAATTAACACATTGTAAATTTATAAATTTTCTTCACTGTGAACAATAACATTGTTTTAACATAGTTTTAGATAACAAAATAAAACGCACATATCAAATACTTTTTACGCATTAGATAAGTTCCATGAATATTTCTGTAAATTGTGAAAATATTTCGTACATTATTTATTTAACACAACTAAGATCAAATGACAGTGTTGGTCTAATATAAATTATGTAGTTACGATCTTATATTACATATATAAATAATGTTTATTGTTTACAATCTCGGTCGCTTCTTCTTTTATCCGTAAAGTTTACATACATATTAAGTTCACTACTATCTAGTGGAATGTCATTATTGAGTCATTGGGTGCAGCAATTCATTTTGTGTTTCAAATAAAGATACAAAAATTTACATTATCAAAAACTGACTGTGTTATATAATTATGTAACCTAGAATATTTTTACAAAAAGATGGCAAAACTTCCACAAAATTCCCTAGATTCTAAAATTTGTCTCCTCCCGGAGCAGAGATAGCCAAAAGATCTCAACGATTGCAATAAATAAAATCCATCCTTGGCCGATAATAAAATCCCCCATTTTATATCAGTGATACAACTTTGAATTTATATTTCCCCAGAAAATTATTTCATTATCTTATATCTAGAGAAAACTTGTAGAATTCATTATCACAATGAGCAGCTGTTTCACACTGTTGAATATTAATTAAAAGTGCGAATTTGAATAACACTGCATTATTTAACAGGATAAAAGTTTAGAGGTAGTGACATCATGGGGTATTTATTATTACACAAAAACTACAAAACTATTATCTTTTAAGATATTTTTTTCTTAACCGCTAAAAAATAAAATATTAAAATTATGCTAAAAAATAGATTGCTTCTCATACATACAGGTATACCGAACTTTTTTACCATATCTCACAATATTACGTATGTACATACATTGGATAATGGACACATCGTATCTCTTTTTAGATGCATTTTATTTATATGTAGATGAGGTTAGGGGGGTGGTTATTTAAATATAATATAATATACCTACATAATGTTATTCAACTTCCACAGAATTTAATTCAAAAGTAAAGTCTTAATGTAAATGTAAAAAAAAAATTATTTCCAAAAATCTCTCAAATCTGCTAATTTTTGTTCTAAAAGATTTATATCATTCATTCTTTCAGGTGTGGGGATGTTACTTCCAAAGCTAACATCAATTTCACAGTTAATGGTATTAGATAATGGAACATGCTCCTCATTTGGTGGCATTTTCCGTGAGCCGGAACCATTTGGGGTGTAGGATGTATTATCGCCGACCCTTATATTCCACACTTTCTTGGGAGAACACAGTTGGACATCGTTGATCTTCAAAGTAACAATGTGCTTTTGCTGGTTCACACTGATGTCGTTCTGCACCGGTGTTTGTATATCTGTCTCTTTATTGGCAATCTCACTGTCTTCCAACAGATTTCCGTCTTCACACGGATCGATTCTAAGCAAAGACAATGTATCTGATAAGCCTGTGAGTTGTTCTAAAATTTCTGAAAAAATAAAAAATTATTAAAACATGCAATTGAGATAATATGCAAGATTTACTAACTATTTTCAATAATGTATAATATACGTATGTAATAAGAAAAAGGTGACATATTACCAGTTATATGCCAATCAATACTGTCAGAAGCCTTCGAAGAATAGTCTAAGGATGCTTCGTTACTTTTCATCGATTTGGATAAACTCCTCATTGGCTTTGACCGTGAACAATTCTTGGAAATGGGACTTCCGAGGTTATTGCATATAGTTCGGTTTTTCAGCAGCTGTTTGCGTAGAGACCTCCTATGCCTCCTTGTATTCTTAGAGTTTTCGTTCAGTAAAGACATTACCCTTTTAGAACTTTCATCTGAGAATTGGGAGTTTTGTGTCAATCCAGCGACGTGCTGTATAACAGATGTTTGATCTTGGATAGATATATCGGCCAGCAAGAACTCTTCTGTATTAAGAACTAATGTACTAACTGAACGTTTCCGTTGATAATCCAATATTTTGGATATTCTCTGGTGAGATGTGTTTCGTTTCTTGAAATTTGGAGTTTTTCTCGCCATGTATGTTCGTGAAAACGTTTTATTGATAATGCAAGCGTTACTAGGAGATGCATTTCCTTTTTTCAATATATCACAGCCAAACAGAGTGCCTTGACGGATGTTACCTTTGAAGTTTTGTAATATTCCCAATATGCCCTTGCTTCTCTGAGGCACTTTGGGTGTACTTTTATCACTCCTGGCCTTGACAGGAATAGTACTCGCAACAGACTTTATGTAAGTTTCTTGATTTTTCAAATCATTTTCTAAATTATTATTGACTTGTTCCGACTGATCTTCTTCCCCTGATGCTTCATCATCATCTATCGACTGCTCTCCTATAATTTCCTTTGAGATGTTTAGTAGAAGGGCATACAGCAACTTAAGACGCTTCAAAATCCTCACTTCTTTTTGTTTTTGATCATTAGACTGGGCGGGCTCAGTTACAAATGTTACGTTGCTGTGTTTAACAGCAGACAGGGATGGATTTGTCAAAAACAGATGGGTGATAGCTCGGCATTCTTTTAGCACTATAAAAACACATTGTACATAAATATCTATTACACGTAGCTATAAAACTAAAAGCAAAATACATCATTTCTTCAAACGATTAGTATTATCTTTGTGGCGTCATTATTAATAAACGAATTAAGAGGAACGGCTGCACGACTTTTTTCATACACAACTTAATTTTGGATTTGAGGCCAAAATACTCACCTAAACCTAATGATCTTTTTTTCATCAAAAAGTATAATAAATGTCTAATACGGATTAGAAGTAATTTATTTATTTTTGTTTTACATTATGAAATATAAATGTTTTCTTTTTATATTTTTATTTACGTAATCATATTTAAATAGCAAATAAGATCATTTTTAAAAAAATACGATAAACCTGCAAATAATTTTCTAAGTTGCCTCTAAAATTATGAAAATTCATTTTTTTCATGGAATATACTTCACAATTTAAAACAAACATAAATAAAATACTTATCATCAGTACTAGGTATTTACTAAACCTTCAATTAAAAAATATATCATTCAGTTTGGATGGGTATTTTGGCCTCAAATCCAAAATTAAGTTATGTATGAAACAGGCAGTGCAGCCGTTCCTCTTAAATAATATACTTTGTATTCACCACTTTATTAATACACATATATCTACATGTTTCGAAAGTGATGCTTTCTTCATCAGGAGTTATAGAATACTAAAAATACATGACACTAATATTTTTAGTATTCTATATACTCCTGATGAAGAAAGCATCGCTTTCGATAAATACAAAGTATATTATTTAATTCATTTAGGAAAATATATCATTCCCTTTCAACAAATACAAATAGTACATACCAATTTAGGATTAAATCTCACCTTTTCTTAAGTCAACAGTATAAAGTGTTAGCTTTTCAAGTTGTGGGAAAGACTTGGGCTCATGAATTGTATAAATCTGTATGAAATCTAGTACAGATTTTCCCAGTCCAATTAAATTCTGAATTGAATTCCACTGCAGAGATGCCTCTTCTTTCATCTGCATTAACTGATGGCGATACTTCTCCATGACCAACTGCAAAAAAAAACAGGAGAATATAAATTTATTGATATTTATCATTTATGCACACACATTATAGAACTGTTATGATTTTACTACCACCAGTTAACCGGGGGTTGGTACAGATTAACAAAACGGGGAAATGGATTTTTAATCGGTTTGATCGAACATTGACAGTAAAAACTTGTTTGCTTACTTCGATAAATGCCACCGGATCAATGATAAGGAAGACTAGAGCCCTCAACGAGTTAATCTCATTGGACCAATGGTTGGAGAGTATTTGTGCATGCAAACCTCTCGGGTCCGAGAGGATTGAGGGCACCAGGTGAGGCTCCAGGGCCTCCAGGCTAGCTAGACAGCTCTTCAGCATGGAAATTCCTAGAAAAATATCAAATTTATTATTATAATCATTCATGATTCAATGATGAAGTCACCATGCCTAATCATCTTCTTCACTATTGACCCGTGCTGGATGTATTCTCCCAAATATCCCACATAGAGAAGCAGTGGCGTGCATTGCTCTGTGACCAAAGGTAGACTGTGTGAACTTCATGTATAAATGATTGTGTATTGCATATTTGAAAGTGCCCAATTTATTATTATCTTCCGCTGATTATTGCAGCCAATTGAATCAATAAACGTACAAGTTCCAAAGTCATTGAATAATACATTCTGATCAGAAATCAATCACATTTTTTTTTACAAAAATGTCTATGGTTAATTTTTTCTTAGGGTAGGCACAGCTTTTGGGCCTTTCTGGACTGCACGCCCCTGCAAACACCGTCCGTCTATAATATATTTAATAAATAAGGAAATAATTACTTTGTTGATCAGCAGAACACGATACAGCGAACAGACCGATTTGTAATAGTCGCTCATTGTGGACATCAAACTCTTCAATGAAATTGTCATTTTCATCCAGGTCAGTTTCTGTTAAAAAAATGAATTATTGCACAAGGAACTTACTATCAAAAAAAAATTTACTAAATTAATAGAATCAGATCTTGCTGCCGGCAACACGGGGGTTTTACTTTTATTTTTTTAATTATAGATATACATTCTACAATTTGAGAGGCAGGTATGGGTACCGCCGCCTAGGGGACCAGTCATTGGATAACCAACACCTCTGCCATAGGTCACCCCGAGTGGTTTGCTAAGTTAAATGACTTAGCAGGGGTACCCGGGCTCATGGGCTGAGGTTTATCCAGGTCTTGGCGGAGTATGCGTCTGCGCACCAGCTGCTTAGTGGGTCAGATCGGGAGAGGCCAGTTGAGGGAGACCCCTTGACCTCTCTCAACTCGTCACCTTGCACCGCAGTGGGAGGGATGGATTAATATGTCCATCACTCCTGGGCACACTGACCCCCAGTCTTACTCACCCCTCAAACCTTTTTCCTGCCCAAAACATCCTCTCCTCCCTTTCCTTAGAAAACCCTCCCCACAGCTTCCCCAAAGATGACATAGGTCTTGAGGGAAATTATTTTCCTCAGACCATCCCATGTGTAGTTAAAGTTGATGCCTGGCGCATGCAAAAATTTGTCACCCCTAATCACCTCAATGGCACTGTGTTAGGTGTTAGACATTATCATTGCCTTGGCGCCATGGAGTGAACTGCTTCAATTGCGCCTGCATAATAGCGGCCCTGAGTTAAAATAATTTAACGACATGGTACTAAATAATAAGTGAAATAAAAATTTGATTGAATACCAAAAAATAAAAAGTTAAAAAAAAATAAAAATTATACACATCCCCTGTCCGCATTTTTTTTTCGTCTTTACAAAGAGCTGATTTAGTGATCCGGCTCACTAAACCGAGCCGATTCGCCCACCACTAATTTGAAATATCAGCGCATATAAAGAAAGCAGTGTAAATGAAAATTTTGCTACGCCCAAGGAAAATCCATTAAGTGCTGTCAAATCTTATCGTTCGAAAAGTCACATTTTAAAGAAAACTTTTGTTACGAAATCCTTTAGAATTTTATGAAACGGAAACCTTTGAAGTGCATCAAAAGTACATCTCAAGGACAAAAAAGTGCTGAATTATCTCCAGTGTTTATAATAAAGCAAGTACACAAAGTATGCCTATTGCCCAAAATCATGAAATCGCCCCCCAAAACACTTTTAATTCTTGAACAACCCCACAAGCGACTTAAATTGCCCACTGGTGGGTGATATTGCCCATTTTGGGAATCACTGGTCTAGAAAACGACAAGTATTCACACAAATGTTCTATATTTAAATAAATTATATACCTAACCATAAATTATAAAATCTTTTATACCTTGAATGTTATTTTCTCGCAAACGCATATTTTCCGCCGAATCTTCAATGGCAGATTTCCCACATCTATTATCCACCTGCTCCTGCACTGCCCTCTGCAGCGGCTCTACGGGGTACACCATGCATCCCAGCACGAGGCCCAGCACCGCCCGGTTGATGCTGGCCTCCACGTTGTAGATGGCGTCTCGCAGGACGTCGTTCAGCAGCCGGACCGTGGGGTAGTGCGGGTCATCTTTCAGCTTGATCTTTCCGGGATCTATCCCGTCTTCCATGGATAAATCCGTAGTCAGAATCTCGGCCATCAGCATTTTAGATTCTCGAAATACCTTGAAACATAAATAATGTACATGAAATAATTGAGAGACTGATTTTTTTCATACGAGAGGAACATTTAAAAGCTGCTTGCTCATCTGCACATTTTTAAATTTAAGTAAATCATAAAAATTATACAATACACATTACTATTTACGTCTGCATAATAAAATATGCTTACACAGCGTGCAATTTCTCTATATCTATAATGTGTCCACCCTCTCTAACCGGCGAAAATACCTCGATCTCATTACCCTATATAAAGTGTGCAATAACATTATCAACTGTCCTACCTTACTCCAACTAATAAACTTCAAAATACCACCCAGAACAACTAGGTCTAACCACTTATTCCACATTAGCCGGACGCGCACAAATGCTGGTGTCAGGGATCCAATCAGAAGAATGTGCAAGTTATTTAATCAAAATCAAACTCTGATGGATTCCGACATATTCTTTGATACATGTAGTGTTTTTAAAAGAGAATTGAAAGACGTTTTCATATAAAAATATTAAACAAACAAACTTCAACAGTGTTTGGACATTATGTACTTTTTTATTGTTTCCTTGTATAGCAATATTTTAAATTTAAACATTATTTTTTCCCTTTACATTCTTGTAAGTATTATTTGTATAGTTTATTTAACTTCTATTTAGAAATTGTGCTCTTTTTAATTTATTTTTTTTGTGTAACACAATCTTAAATTCCTTAACTTGTCTAAATATTATTCTTAATGTTTATTTATCTTTATCATATTAATCAGTGAGAAATAGGTTAGGATACAGGCGAGTTCTCCAAATATTTCTATATTGTTTCGATATTACTACTGTCTGTATCTGTATTTTCTCCATAAATAAATTTAAAAATAAATTATATTACTTCAAGCGGAAGAGCATTTTACGCTGACTCAGTTTGCAATATACGCTGTAGTTTTTAAGGTCAATATTTATAAAGAATGTCGGAGAAGACAAAACCCGATACCGAAAAGACAAAACATTAGAATACTAAATATCAAACCAATAAAAGAGAATCTCCTATTTAGAGACGGATTCATTTACATAATAGAACTAGACTTACAAATAAATACTGTTTTCATTAATTTTAGTGATTCAGTGGGTATTTAATGGCATAAAATGTGGTTTCTGGAACGGAATTCCAGGAAGGCAGTTCTGGCAGATCTTCATGGCTGTTGCCACCAACTCTCTTATCACTCCGTGCAGCTTCAATAAGTCGGAAGTGTACTGGAAAATATGTACTTACAACATGACACCTCGCAATTATAATACTTTGATCCGGAGGAAGGCAGTTCTGGCAGATCTTCATGGCTGATGCCACCAACTCTCTTATCACTCCGTGCAGCTTCAACAAGCCAGAAGTGCACTGGAAAAATCAGAAAAAAACACAAAATATTTATGATATCAGTTGAATCCAGTGCCTCCCATGCTGAACACATACTTTAAACATTTATAGAATAGAAAAATATTGGCAGCCATATATAAAAAATTATAGCTAGCGTACAAGAAATTAAACACCCATCTTTTCATTTAATTAATGACTTTTATAGTTTTACCTCATTCCTCCAAGTCAACAGTTTATTGGCTTCGCCATTTTGAAGGTTGTATTTTTCAGTGTCATTCTGAAATAACTTTGTGAATAAATCTTGCAAATCCAAGGCATCATCCACCCAAGTAATGAACTCATCCCCATCGCAGGTCTCCAAGAAGTTTGGAGTCGATGTCTCCGTTAGGTCTTCCGATAAACCCAAAGATTTTTGGTGATGAATGTTAAATTTTTCCAAGCACCAAATGATTCTCAGTAGGGCCCAAGTTCTGCTTTCCTGTGAGAAAAAAAATGTATGTACTCTCTCACCTCATATCTACCGAAACTGGACCATGTATTGAAGTTGTGCAACAATTAATTTGACAGCCAACATAATGATTAGAATTTATATCATAAAAATGTAACAACAATGCATCATGGGAATCACTAATGCGAAATGGTCTACGTTTTATTATATAGTCGTAATATAAAATAATAATAATATATGTCTTCATTGTAATTAAGTTTGCAACTATAACTAAAATAGGTGTATAATAAAGTGTACAGTGGTTTATAAAGATACATAAAAAGGAAAATAGAAAATAATATATAACAGTAGGTAATATGTAAAGAATAGAATTGCATAGTTATAAGTTAAGATTTCACATAACCCGCCTCACTAGGTGAGGCAGTAATTTTGCATATTATTTTATAATACCCATGAATATACACTTATAATAAAATATGTTCGGTAAATGGTTAAATCAGTAACTTCGAATTTGGGTGAGTGCACCGATAAAGGCCCTATCATTACTTTTAATCCAATCTTTTGCAATATGTTTGAATTTTTTTTTTATTAATCGGATTTTTTTATGTTATCTGGAAGAATGTAGAAAATTCTTGTCGCAAAGTACCTCAAATTCCGTTGACCAAAAGTAGTATGAGTTACAGCAATTCGGAGTTAATCTTTGTTAGTATTTCTAGTAATGCGAGTGTTTAGTCTTTTTTCATAGTATTTACGTTTGTTTGTATAAAGATGAGTGGGGATTGTTTTAGCGTATATCTGCCGAACGTCAAACACTCTCATTGTAAGGTTGAGTTAGAGTCTGTATGTAATAAGACGTAGATTAAGGATTATTTTTATAATCATTTTCTGTGCCTTTATGATTGGGTCCAGTGTAGATGAAGTACCACGCTATGCTATGATACCATACTGAATAATAGATTCGGCAGACCACAAAATAAACTAAAATGTTGGAAGTGGAGAAAGTTTCGTGACAAAATGTGACAATTTTCCTCATTCAAAAGTTCTGTACATTTAGCAAAGTTGCCAAACGCATAATGGAATGGTGGTGTTGCTAAGAGCTCCGCTGTAATATCTCTCTATCTATAACATATGTAAAATAGGGAAAAGTTATGACAGAGCAAATCCTTTTAAAAATAAATTGAAAGAGGACTCAATGTTAAGCAATGGATTTTGTGATAAAAAAATTCAATAGCAAATTGTCTTACCTGTAAAATACAGGAGTTCTCGGTCTCTTCTTTGAAGATATCAACCATCATATTTGTGTATTTTAAAATCAGATTATGACATATAAAATAAGCTTCAGCTTCACTGTCACGGGTAACGTCTTGGCTTGATGATTCACAACCATTTCTATATGCTGATTTCGTTTTCAAGAAGGTCAGGACTTGTGGCATGTTCTCCATTAAAATATTCTGGAATTTTATTTTAAAGAATGAAATAACCTACGTAAATAAACATTGTAAATTATAAACAAAAATTACAGAAGATATACAAGGAATAATCAATGAGTATTCGATGTAATGGAATTTTTTGCATGAAAAATGAGTCACGCAAATTTATCATAAATAAAAATATGTAAATCTCACAGTAAAAAACTCAATAGCTGATTTCGTGTCTTTCGGTAGATTTTTAAGTTTCTCGAGAATGAGATTTAAATCTTGATATTCAGACTCCATTTTTATAATCGTTTTAAAACCGATAAACCTCTAACTAATCAAAAACTTTTTGAAACAATACGAAAACTGTACAAACAGTACGAGCGGTTGTCAGTTTTTCAAACTTAAGCCATAGAAGTTTATAGAACTAGCAAGAACAAAACAACATCATCTGTCAAAAGTCAAAAATACTGAAGAAAATAAAGAAAATGTGTACAAAACTGTTGATAAAACGATCTTTCTGAAAACGTGCAGAAAATCAATTTTTACGTGAAGTACTAACGACGCATGATTTAGAAACATTTTAGAAAAGCAGGATGTCGCACATCGATCGATATATTTGAAGAGTTTGATATAGCCTTTTGTAATCAACTAAAATAAATGACCGAATTCACCGAAATATTTAGATTTAAAATGTGCATTTTAAATAATAGGAATTCCCAGATTAGACCGGCCATAAAATGAATTTAGTACAAGGGCTAGCCGAACCTATTGTTAGAAAAATCGTAACTAAAATAATATAATCTGAATTGCTATTTTGGGAAAGTCCGCAATTCATTTGGAATTTTATGAGACGGCAATAAACACCTCAAAGGAATTGAGCCGCCCGACGGAACAAAGGCCGCTGAACAATGCGGGTTAAAAGATTATACCTACAGGTAGATAGGTAGACAGAAGGACAGTGGGCTCCAGGAGACGAGTCGAGTGAAAGCTTCCACCGAGGAAGCACGAGTCGCGTGCAGTCTTCCACCGAGGAAGCACGAGTCGTTGCAAGAGTCCGCCCAGGACGGAAAAGTCGGTTGCAGTAGTCCGCCCAGGACACACAGCCAAGTGAAACCTTCCGCCCAGGAAGGTTCCTATTCTCGCTCCTTGGAGAGGCCGCCCAGGTCCTCTACGCTCTACGAATTCTACGCTTCCATCCCAGAAGGAAGTAACTGATCTTCGCCCTTCGGAGATCAACATCGGAGACCGCCCATGCCTCTGATTATCGCCGCGTTGCACCTACTCCCGATCCGGAGGTACACGAATACGTAGTGCGAACGCGAGGACTCTACATACAACGCAGCCACTGGACCCTGGACATCCATCACCAAAAAGGGAAGTGCCTGACTCTAATGATAATTCCTCCCACATAAGCCAGTGAACCTCTAATTTTAACTACAAAGACTTTAACAGTAGAATTAAGTAATTGCCTAAGCCAGTGAACCTCTAATTTTAAGTACAAAGACTTTAACAGTAGAATTAAGTAATTCGGTATCTAGTTTTATTGAATTTATTATGTCTAATTAAGATTTACTCTAGTTTTAAGACTAACCCCACGTATATAAAAATAAATTACTTGTAACTACCTAAGATCGCATTTCTGTTCCTCCCTTTTTGCGTTATTCCTAGAATAATACCTATTGCCCGACGCACCGTCATATCAAGTTTTATAACTCATTTAGTTTACTATGAAGCCAAGATATAAAATAAACAGATAAAAATACATATTGTACCTTAAATCAATGATATTGCAAACAAACTTTCATTGCCTTCAATATACTTTCTGAAAAAATGCGAATAACGTCCCTATTATTTAAACTATTCTAAAATCAGTTTAATTTTTGCTTTCCATCACAATTGCGCATTTTAATAATTATCATTGTTATTTTTTACCCTAGCTCTGTCCAACTTCATAACATAACTTTCAATAAAAGATCAATTCAAATCTTAACAGAGTTTTACATGTAAAAGTTTCTGGAAAGGCTTACCAAAGAATTAAATGAAAAGTAAAACATAAAATAAATAAAAATATTACGCATCATGTGTTTTAAAGTTTAACTGACGATCACAGGTAAATAAATGTTTTTGGATGTGATGTGCTACAATAATACACGCTCAGTGTCGAGTACATAATATAATTTTTTTAGCCAATATTTCATCTTTATTATCCAAGTGCTTTTTTGAGATGTTGACAGACGTTTGCAATTCTTATTCTGTGGATTAAAGTGACAGTTGCTGCAAGAGGAAAATGTAATATTTATCTATGCATTTGTTCCCTTTTCTGTATTCTCTGGTATTGTGCGCGAAATCAATATCATATTGGTTTTTCACATCATCCGGAAAACACGGATTATATAACAATTTTCAAAAATGTCGGTTCAAACCGTTTTGCTCGACTTTTCACTTGACTCGCATCAAATCGAGGATGATCTTGGTCAGAAGGCGGTTTTCGATAAAATCGAATTTCTTTTGAAAGAGCATGTTTCTCATCTGATTTTGGTAGCAGACATCAAAGTGGAAGGTGGATCGCTGAAAATTTTAACTGGAAAAAACGGATTCACTATTTCTGTCAGGTTTTTCGATCAAGGTCTCATAACCATTAACTTAGAATACTATAAACACGACGATGCAGAGCCAATTATTAATTATGAGGTATGTAATAACTCTTGAATCCTGGAAAACATTTCATGTGCTTTCTTATTTTGTTTATGAATTAAATCGTACAATCGAGTCTTATTAGAACACTGCCAAGACTCCAAAGAACCATTTATATATTCTCAAATCATTTATTTGGGTCACCTATTACTATTATTATCCAGTCTAAATATTATTTTTGTTACCTGATTCATATTCATTGTGGTTTTATTCAGGTGATTCTTTGATTCTTGATAACTTCCAAGAATCCAACTGATGATTCTATCCATTGTTTCAATGAATACAAAGCAGTTCATTCTCAGAATGATGTAGTTATCCAACAATACCGCGCTTGTAATAAAGCCATTTATACCTGCTGTATTGATTGCCTCTTTTTCCCCCAACTAAGCTATTAGAATCCACTTTATGCAGAAATGAATGAAAACGCTGTTTATTATGATTGTTTGCTCTGACAAATATTACACAAAACTAATTAAAAAAAAAACTTTTTATAATACGGCCTAAGATTAACTACTAAATCCTTATATATATATATAATACATGGCAACTTTTTAAAATAAAATTTACTTCCTTTATGTACTTTCTTAAAATAGTTTGGTCTCATAATAAATTGATGTTTTTGACTGATATATCACGATAATATTCTCTTCCACTATTCATGTTAGCATAATATTGTCCCTAATATGTAAAGAATTGGTGTTTTCTGGAACTGTTGACAGGGACAGTATGATTCTCTTCTATTCACTATCACACATTTGTAAGAATTAACAATAAATTGATAACTTTCATTTATAAGGATTTTTTTAACCTTCCGGGTTAAATATTTTATTTCTAGTCTTGTAAACTACTGGAAAATTCTATGAGATTGACTTTGGGATGTGAGCGGGCAAAATTATTCCCAACGATTAAAAGAGGATACAAATACGATGTTTACCTCACTAGTTCAGGTCAGGGTAAACCATGTCCCGGTAGCTGTTGTTACCTAAATGTTGTTTTCATTTTCTGTAGCCATTCTTCACATAACTGTTGGTGCATGCGGTGTTTCTAATCCAATTAACACAAAATCAAGTCAAATTACCTTAGATTAATTATATTCATTATTTCATACTAATCCATCATTATAAACTCAGATATTCTCTGATCAATAAAAATGAATAATTTCTCTCTTTAATGTTTCAATTTTACCTTTGAATGATGTGCTCTGGGAAGATTTGTCCGTGTGTTTACATGGGGCATATCTGAGTTAGAATAATAATTATTGTAGCTCTAATTCTGCATTTTATATTCATTTAAACCTTTTGTGACTTTCATGCACTATTTCATCAACTCAGTTCATTAACAGTCTTCAATATTTCATATTATAATCTGTATTTTCCTGTCTAGCTACTGTTTGCGCACTAAAACTTCCTGTGATACTAACCATTGAATAATTCATTTCATGGACATCTGGTTATTGTTTGTATCATTCAAGACTAATCCAATTATTACTAACAAACTAACACACATCAATTTTTATTAATAATACTATGCTCAGAATATGCTTTTTTTAAATTTTATACACTGCTATATACTTTTTACTTCCAATGAGAAAAATGTGATTTTTATTTTTTTTATGGTTATTTTTATCCAGCGTCGGAGTCCAGTATACTTTCATTGAAAATCTTCTGATCAGTCAACTGGCAAAGTATGTCATTGATGAATGTTAAAAATAAAATTAGTTGTAAATTCTATGTATTTTTTTTAATGCAATAAAGCATTAAAAAGTTCAATGTATGGCCTTTTAACCTGGTCTACCCGGCTGTAACATATGGGATCCATGAAGTATCACTAAATCATATACAGGGTGCCCCATAAGTTGCGGATCAAACGAAGTGAGGTAATAGGGGAGGTTATTTGGAATCAAAATGACCAAACGTGTGGTCGTCCAATTCTGAACCCTTTCAAATATATTAATTCTAGCTTTTTTAAATACCAATAAAGCCATCTAAAAAGTTTTTTTTTATCAAAAAAAGTACAGTATTTTTTAACAATATTTTTTTTTCTAATTATGCTGTTAAATGATGTATCTATCTATTGAAAATATTTTTGTCAACTCCGTATCCATATTACAATAGTGAAAGTTGTTTTTTGTCATATTTTTTTATTTCTTTAAAAATAAAACTTAACATTCGAATGAATCTAACACATAAAATATGTACTAGAATATCTACTATTGTTTTTATGCTGTTAAATTATGTATAATATCTATTGAAAATATTTTTATCAACTCTGTATCCTTATTACAATAGTGAAACTTGTTTTTTGTCGTATTTTATTATTTCTTTAAAAATAAAACTTAACATTCGAATGAATCTAACACTAAAAAATTTACTAGAGAAAGTTGAACCATAAATAAAAAAAAACTTTTACAGTTTATGTTGAACCCAGAAAGGCATAACTTATTGGTCACTCTCTAATATATTATTACTAGCTGGGGTACCTGGCTTCGCTCAGGACAACATTCCAGAGTGTTCTGGAATGTTCCACAATGATGTTCCTGATTCCCTATTCCCGAACATTCCAGAATCTTCCGGGATGTTCTGGAATGTTGTGGAATGCTCTCGAATACTTTTTTTTATAATACGTATTGATTAAAATTAAGATTATCGAACCTTCTAAAACTTTCCAGAAGACTGTTCTCGAAATTGCTAGAGGGCCAAACTTCCAACCCGTATATCTTCAAAAGCATGCCCTTTAGGTAAAAACGGGAACCCCCATCCTGGAGGGGGGATAGAGATCTACCATACCATATAACTCCCTTGATCGCACCAGGACTTGTTTCGGAATTTTTATGGGCCAACTTTTTTTTAACTTTCTTTTATAATATGTATCGATTATTTTTAGTGTGAATACCCTAAAAATATTGTTATAATAGATATGGAGCTGATAAAAAATATTTTTTTCAGGTGTATATATCATTTAACAGCATAATTAGAAATGAAAGAAAATATATATATTAAAATTGAAATAACTTAAAAAGAGTTAAGAATTGAACCATCACAAATTTGGTCATTTTGATCGCAAATAACCTCCCCTATCACCCCACTTCGTTTGATCCATGACTTATGGGAGACCCTGTACATTGTGTCAGAATGTGCCTTATATAGATTACGTTAATGAAAAGGTTAAGAAGGAAATCTGATACCGGGATCAGGGATAGGTGGTCCATAGATGTTGAAAAACTGTTTTTGCCGCGAAAGGGAAGAAAGTAAATAAATTTCGTTAATTTATGAAACAAAAATTTTAACTCTTAGACAAATAACCCATTTATGTTAAATTTTTCTTCTTTTTTTTGTTTCTTCGGGAATACAATTTTACAGCCTTTATGGACTGCAAGCCAGTAATCAAAATAGTCAGTAAAAGTAACTAACTTTGTAACCCATTAACATTTTTTTGTATGTTGTTTTATTATCAGTCAAAAATATCAATTTTATTCTGAGATTTAGACCAGGCGAGTACGAGCAACTTTTGTCGCAGCGACAGTTGGGAGACTATTTCAAAATGTTGCGCAGTATATGTTGCGCACACGTGGCGACGCGACATCAGGGTGACTTTTAAATTTTTAATTACTCTCCCAACTGTAGCCATGACGCAAGTTACTCGTGTGCAGGTGCACTTATACAATTTACCAAACATAATTTTTTTAAAGCAGATTTTATCGAGGGAAAGGGAAATTTCTTAAAACAAATAAAATCTACAAAAAAGTTATGATTTGTGTCAATGTTAGTGATGGGCACAATGACATTACAAATTTATACACTTTATTGTCTAACAAAGTTAACATAAAATGTCGCACAAGTGACAATCATCATTCTTACGTTTCCAGTAAATTCTTAATTCAAACGTAGACATTCAAATAATACGTTTGTGTAAATGAAATGATGATAGAGCTACGTGTCGAATGCACAGATGTGAATGAGATGTAAGGTGACTTTTTTTTTAAACTAGTACATTTTTCTGAAAAAATAGTTTCTGATAAAAATTTATAACTTTCACAGAATCTGAAAAAATTATCGTATAGCTGGCCGATTCAGAATTTTTTAAACTGCCCAAATTACTTTTTCCCTGTTTTACAATATTTGGAGGTGTCAACCGATTCTGATTCCACGATAACTGATTTAATGTCGCGGGTGGCCCTTGTTAGACCTTTGAATTTTTAGTATACCAGTTTAGGATAACAAGAGGCCCAATAATCAGCATTTTACTGGTAAAACCAATACAAATTGTCACCTAAATGAGATGACATTTCGCTTTAGACGAATGCGGAACGCTGTATGAGACAACCTACTGCCAGTAGGTTGTCTTTCTTATATGTATGTGTTACTATGTTCGCTATCTCACTTTCTCCAATGGCGTTTAAAATCTTCAGGAAAGAATCGAAATGATTGTATTATTTATAATGATAAGTAATGTGCGTGTAATTACGAATGAAATGTTATTTAATCATTGAAGAAGATAATATTAACACATCCCAAATGAACCACGTAACCGAAAAAACAACAGAAATTAAAAAGATTTCAGTCACATCTGGGACTCGAACCCAGGACCTCTACCTATCCGGGGTAACCGCTTAACCAACTTAGCTAATGAGACCAGTTCAAATTATGCCATTTACACCGATATCATACTTCAAATTCAAGATTTGTTAATATTATCCTCCATTTTTTATAAATCCCATATTATTGGCTGCTATTCTTATGATGATTGCAAAGTTTCATCCCGAACTCAATTGCAATCGGAACAGAGTCTCGGATATACCTACCCGATTTTTATTTATATGAGACATCTATTGACTTATTTTACAAGTCTGGAAAGAAATATTCAATTTCTGTTGTTTTTTCGGTTTCGTGGTTCATTTGGAATGTGTTAATGTTATCTTCTTCGATGATTAAATATTACAATAAGGTTTACAAACTTCAATAAGTTATAAAAAATAATTTGAAATGTTATTTCTTGGCTTTTATAGTGTTTGCCGTGCAATGGAAACAATTTCTCATCACACACAAAGGCATTTTGGCACTTATTTATGCAATTTGGTTTAGAGATAGCACACAACCTTGCGTGGTTTAATACTTAAATCAAAGTATGGTAATTACCATATCTCTTGCTTGTCTCTTTGAGAGCTCTAGAATGTGTCTTATTTGTTTATAATGTCATCGAATGGTCGCAATAATATATTATACTGAAATTATCGATTCTAAAAATTTTAATATTTAAATTGATGAATATTTTGTTTCGGAATGAGATTTTTCAAGTATGCCCCCGCCACTACTTAATATATGGGCTCAAACATAAGTGCATTAGCAAGTATATTGCTTGGTATTTTTCATTTTAAAAAAAATTACCTTTTATGTCAATCTTCTTGGTAATTTTGTAAATGAAAATATTTATTAAGATCAGAAACAAGATGTAATGTTTGAGACTATGCAATTAAGGTTAAACGAAATGTGATATGCGCTCACAGATGACGCTAATTCAAATATTTTTGAAAAAAACTGCACTTAATGCTTTTAAATATTGATATGAATTGTTTGTTAGCAGGTGTACATATGGAACATGAAATATAATACATTGTATATGTTAGTTTTACAATACCTTATTGTATTTTTATAAGTTTCCTGACTTGAGCTTTAAATCTATGGTAATTATTCCATTTCATATTCCGTGTGTACACCTGATAACAAATGATTTATTTCAATATTTAAAAGCATTACATGCTTAAAGTGGTTTTTTTTTGTCAAATATTTAAATTAGCGCCATCTGTGAGTGCGTATTACGTTCCGTTTTGTCTTAAATCATCAGTGAATTATAAAACCACAGATCAAAATCAATTTGTTTAACAGTCTTTAAATCAAATTCATTTTGACTTAAATGTTAAATAATAAAATAATCGTATTATAATATGTGTCATGTGTTAAAAAGAAATATTTCTGTTTTGTGAACTTTGTTATTGTAAAATTGAACTGAAATTAATTTGTTAACAGTTACATAGTTGTTAACGCTACCCTCATCGTAATTTTGTTCACCTGTTCCTTGTAGGGTCAGGCTCAGGCTCATTGCTTTGATAGTGCGCTATTTTGCATTATTTTGATGTCCCCGATTCACTGCGGGCCCAATCTCTCCCCACACTACACAAACTATCAAAAACCTAATAATACAATTAACGTCTTCAAATTTATACATTTGATTGCTAATATTCCATTCATTTATACATCATTCAACTTTGTTTCAAACTAGCAACAGTTTACAAATTCGTAAAATCTGCTAATAGACTAGATTAACAATCATTTTTAATTGTAGAATCCTAACTAGGGTTGTAACGATGCTTTTTTTTTGCTGATATGATACCGATTAGTATACTATGACTCAATAGATTACAAAATTGCTCTTTATCGCACATAAAAACAATTCAGAAGTATTAAAAATAGGGAAGTTGAAAGATGAAGCTAAATGATATTTTTATTTACATGATTATGAAATGAATTTCTTAGATTGGATGGAAAGAGTCTCCAACAAAATAAGGTGAAAAAACAAACAATGTTGCCATTTTATTTGTCCCTTTTTAGGTAACTCATTAAGAGGAACGCCTGCGCTGCCTGTTTCATACATAACTTAATTTTGGATTTGAGGCCAAAATACCCATCCAAACTGAATGATATATATATTTTTTTAATTAAAGGTTTAGTAAATATCTAATACGGATGAGGAGTATTTTATTTATTTTTGTTTTAAATTATGAAGTATATGCCATGAAAACAATGAATTTTCTTAATTTTAGAGGAAAATTATCGTATTTGCTATGTAAATATGATACGAAAACAAAACATTTAAAAAAAGAAAACCTTTTTTCGGGTCGGTATTTTAAATTATGTATGGCAAATTTGTATTCCAACGTAAATTGTTCATTTTTAATTTAATTTAAAGTTCACCGTAATGCTTACATTAATATTTAAAAAAAAAATTATTTTATTTCATTATATTTTCAAAGCAGACGGGGTATAACTTTATTTTACATCACCCTTAGCCCCTAAATAATTGTTAAAGGTGCCTCTAAAATCGCAAAAAATCAATTCCTTTAATGGCCTATATTTCATAATGTAAAACAAAAATAAATAAATTACTTCCAATCCGTACTAGATATTTACTATGCTTTTTGATGAAAAAAAGGGTCGTTAGGTTTAGGTGAGTATTTTGGCCTCAAATCCAAAATTAAGTTTTGTATGAAAGTTCCTTTTAAGTGCCATACTAGCTGTATACTACACTTAGGGCCGGTTTTACAAACGAACCATCAAATTTCTGTTACGTAACAAACCGTTATCCGTCTGTTTTTTGTCTTAAATAATTGACACTTGCTCGTCATTACCTTCACTGCTCGATGAGGAATCCATTTCACAGGTGTAAATTATATATCGTCTTTTTAATTAAAGTAGTGCACGGTTTCAAATAAGCGATCGTCGGGCAACAACTGACAGCTGTTAAACGATCGGTAATCTGACAAACGTTTATAAAATGGCGAAATCGGGCAGTAGACCAAATATTAGTTGATTTTGAATTAAAATTTTAATGGCCTTTAGTCACTTTTTAATGGGACGATTTATTTAGATTTATTTTAAATACGAACATAACAAAATCGAACTTCAGAGAGAAGTGGCAACATCGCAGAGTTTAGTAAAAAAGCATGCGCTTTTTATCGGCAAATCTGATATATCGGTATCTATATAAGTATCGTCGCATCCCTAATCCTAACGTTTTCCAAACCAAACATGACTGCTAGTAACAAAATGCATTCCCTAATATACTTCACTTACTAAATGCATCAGTAAAAGCTTTGCATTTTGGCATGACTATTAATTAGTAACTTCCCTCCCCAATTTTTTTCTTTTTTGTTTCATTCTTACCATAGACAGCACGAGTGCTGGAGACTAAGTTGCGAAAGCATTTAAGCGCTCTCAAAGGCCAGGCCTACCCTCCTCTCAAGAGGGCGTTATTCCGAAGATATTTCCCCAGTTCTGGTAAGTTTACAACAGATAAATCAACAACCTTATCTATAAGACGTAGACCAATGACCACAAGAACCTCTTTTAACTTTAACTTAAGTGGGAAAATATCAGTATTTTAGTATAAATGCTTCTTATAAAATGTTTTTTTGTGCATTCAACCTAAATGAAATCAGACATCTGAGCAATATATATTATTGGGTGATGGAAACTAATGATATATTTATACTGTTATTGGTGAATTGTATTAATAATTAAACTCGTATTCATTATATGAAATTCTTTTTAGGTACATAACTTAATTTGATATGTTTTCAGATGAAAGATTATTGGAATATGACATTGACTCAGTGGTCTACGAGAATACTTCACCATTTCAGAAAATCCAAATAGTGCATTCAAAAACCCTGGGCAACATGCTTGTGTTGGACGAGTTACAGAGTGAGTACATATTACATACTCTGCATAAGTGTTGTGTGTAAAATGGTAACCTGTGTAGAAAACCTCCCAGGAAAAAATTCAGGTGCAACACTTTTTAAACAGACATCGTAAAAATTGATAGTTTTCATTATTAAAATAAACCTGATGCCTCCCATCAACTAGCCCCCGATTATACATCGAATTACATGCATTTCACAAATGAGGTGATTTTTCATGAAAAACAGCTCTGTAGAAATTATCCAACTATTATTATTATTTGCATAATATGCACAATGCATATTTGGGCATTTATTTGGACGTTGGTTTCAAATTTGAGTCTTTTTTTCGTCAATATAAACATAGTTCAGTCATGTTTCATTATTCGCGCAGCAGATCCATCGGGATCGCCTGCCGAACTCATACTAAACAACTAATGTGTGGAGGCCGGTTCGCCCGAGTTCGGCCAATGTTGGGCCAACCCACAGAAACTACCCCTCTACACAATCGCCCAAACGTTCTAGTTGGGAGGTTTGGGCAATCATGTAGTCGGGGCATGACAGATTTAACCTGTTTATGGCTGCCATTAGCAGAGTACGATTTTTAAGAAGACGTTAAGTACTTATTTACACGCTTATACATCCTGACATGTAATAGTAGACAAAAATTGAGGCCGCTGCGATCGTTTAAAAGGTTTTAAATTGCAACACCAAGACTGCTCATGGGAAGATTAATGAAAGTTTGAAAAGGCACAATGGTCCAAGTGCATATTTTTTACTTCCAACTCAACTCCCAACTCCCCCAAATTAACAAAAAAACACATAAATTTTCATTGTACCTTATTTGCTTCAATTTTATTTGCCCAAATATTATATCCTGTCTAAAAGTAACTAATTTTAACAACAATCTGTACTATTAAAATCTAACTGATTAAACATGGCCAATATCGCCCTTAATGGGTGAAAGCCATAAAATACATAACAAAACAAAATCATAATTTTTTTTACTCTTATGTTTGGTCTTATTTCTTTAAAACAAACTATCAAATGTGAAAACATTTAAATGTGAAGAACACATTTCAAAGATCTTTGTGAATAGCGTGGTGTTGCCATATTTTCTTAAATGTATTTTGGGTATTTCAGACATTGCAGAAGCTGATCTCATCTATACAGAAACATTGATGCAAAGGGGAAAGGTGAATTATGAAGGATCTGAAATTGTTATATTGGGTATGTTCAATTGAGATCATTCAAAGTGACTTTTAGACAGATTTTTGTCTATGGCGTTACCTGATATCATGTTATATTATGTATGTCTATTGTTTGGTAGGTGGTGGGGACGGAGCACTGCTTTACGAACTGTTGAAGGAGAAACCAAAGCACGTGTGGATGTTGGAGATAGACGAAGATGTGATGAAAGCTTGCAACAAACATATGAAGTCAATTTGTGGAGACGTTTTAGAAACAAGAAAGGGCGATAATTATGAGGTATTCATTTTACCACTTAAAATGTTGAATATTTGCCAATTTATGCCATTATGAGTGGTTCTCGCATGCCTTGTAATTTTACTTGCTTCCTGTATTATTATTTTCCTGAGATACGCCAAATTTATTATCATTATTGGTCAATCTAATAAAGTATAATAATTTAATAAATAATCAAATATTTTTTTTAAAAATAGCTATCCCTTAAATTTATTTTCATATTAATATTAATAATAATGATTTTTATTTATATTTCTAATTTAAATGTATTATTCAATGTTTTATAATTATTTCGTTATTAGCATTTTTTATCATTTTTCTATACTTGAAATTATTTTTTAGTATTCATTTATTCCTGAAGATGATAGCATTGCTATCGAAACATGTAGAAATATTTTAATTAAAGTGGTGTATACAAAGTGTATTTTTAATTATATAATGTAATAAAGCACCGTTTAATGATGAAATCACCTCAAGGGCGCTTTACATACATCACTGTGCATTGTTGAAGTTATTTCAAGTCATTTCTCAGTATATATTTTTTAAATATGTATTACATTGATGCGTCAATGGAAGTAATAATTTTAGCACATATGTTAAAAAATACATTGTTTCATTTTTTTTTTAAATCCCCAATATTAGGTGACTAAAAAAAACCACAAGATCGCCTCCTAAATACGTAAATAAATTATGCTCTCCATTTTCATTTGTGAATACATATTTATATTCAATCAATATCCTTTGTAATTATGTACATATTAAATCTTTTGACTCAGGTTTTCACTGAAAAACTGCGGCTACTTCCGAAGAGTTTTAATCATTGAAAAAATACTCATTTTACGCAAGAGAATGTCCTCAGTTTACTCAGAATTGGGAATCATATAATAGCTGCAATTTTTAATTACAGGTTTAGGAACTTTTTCTATACATGTGAATTATTTTTTTCAGATAATTGTGGACGACTGTATGGTGACTTTAAACAAATTTATAAAGCAAGGGAAGAAGGTTGACTTTGTTTTTGGCGATTTGACTGATATACCAATATCCGACACTCCCAACGGGGAGATTTGGGACTTCATTATGCTCATTCTAGACACATCCTTCAAAGTTCTCAAACCTAATGGAAAATTCATGACACACGTAAGACCTTATTTAATCATGAAATTGCACAGATTATTAGTTGAGCGGTTTAACCCTTTGAGGCACAAGATTTGAAACAAAAAAAATGCTTGTGTTGCACAGAATTTCGAAAACTTCGAAAAGTACGTATGTACCATCTATTGGCCGATATAGTAAGCCGTTGGAGTGGGCGTTAATTTATAACGGGCGGGTTTTAATTTTTCGAAGTGGTATAAATTACACCCCACCATGCAGCAAAAGATAAAAAAGGTGGGTTATTTTTGATACCACTATGCTCAAGGGGTTAAAGTGTCTGGTTCAATCCACTGCTAGCTAAGTCCTTCATCATTGTACAGCAACATTTTCCACTTATAATGATAATAGAAAGATTTCAAATATTGTCAGGTTACTCGTAGCCTGGGAATGAAAAGATATAAATTTTTGGCAAAAAATGCTGAGTGACATAATGTTTAATTTTATTCAATTCGTAATTCCGGGACAGCTTCATCTCTTAATCTTTCTAAAAGATTAACATTGAATCTACAGTACCAACCACAATTTCAAGGTTATTATCATTTATGAACGTAACTATCAGTTGACAGTGACATTGCTCACATGGAGTTAGTTGGTTTGTAGATTGAGTAATCAATATTGTCAATTACACACGGTTAAAGTATGTATACACATATGGATTGCAATGTGTGGTATAGACTAATTGTTTTATCATTTCAGGCCAACGGAGCTAGCTGCCCGGCGTCGCTGCAAATGTTCGAAGACCAACTGTCGAAGCTAAATAAACCTGTGAACTTCACAAAGAGCAGCGCCTTTGTGCCTTCCTTCCTAGAAGACTGGCTGTTCTACCAGATATCCTTCAAGGCATAGCACCAGTAGAGCAATTTTATTACTCCAATTATTAAATGCATAGTTCCAATCTTATAATTAAGGACTAGACTCTCATTATAGGTTTCACTTTTAGCGGTTGTATTATTACATGGCCAAAGACTACTTCCATCCAGCATTTATTATTATAAATATATTTGTGAACGATATATTGTTTTGTTGCGTGTTTATTGCTTTTACTACTAGATAAAGATTTTCCAGTGCTATTTTATTCATGTCCTAAGTTAACTTACCAGTACCTAATAGTATATTGTATGTACTTACATTAGTATAATTTGAGTGTTAAGTTTGTAATTTCTAATCACCTCACTACTAGTCAACACTGTTAGATATCCAATGACGTTGGAGCCGTAAAAGGTTTTCCTTAATAAATGTATTACAAAAACCTGACACGGGAAGTAGTGAGGAAAATTCAACTCAAAATAATGGAAAATATTTCAAATCGTCCCATTACAGGTAAAAATCACTATTTGTCATACGGCTTGATCTCTGAGGGAAAGTGTGTACACATACACAGTTTATGAAGAATATTTATCAAATTCACCCTTCAGAATTACATTGAGTTTTGTTTTCTTCACTATGAGATTATTTTTGCTTTATTTCGTGCATATTTTTATCCCCGCGACCAATACTATTAATTAATGTAACATTCTTTTCTGCACTAAAAAATTGTTTTTCTTCATCCATCAAATTGAAATAAATAAAAATATAATATATCTACATCTGCACCACAGTCCTGATTTGACTAAACTTCCCAACCTTTCTCTACCTCATCACCTTCTCTCCGCTTCCTCAGCCTCACGACATTCACCGAAGTGGGGAGCCGTCGTCGCACTGGCTCAGGGCAGTTGGGTCTTGTGTGGTAATTACATAAAAAACAAAAGGATTGAAACATTTGCAATACATAGAATCTAATTTTCCATTCCCCTTTACTTTATATAATATGTAAATAAAAAATACAATTATAAAACGTAACATTATATTTGCATTGCTTGATGAAATTTTATCACTTACAAAAAACAGCAATATAGCACGTTTCTGTTTGGTATTTTAAAGCTTGCTGTTAATTTCAAAAGCAATATTTTATTTTATTACAATATGTAGGAGAAATTGAGTTCTTTTTCTCACTTTTATTAATTATCAAAATTATAAAATATATACATTACGTGCATACTGTGCAACTACTGAAACTACCTTTTTAATGAAAAGTGTTTAAATCAGTGGTTTTTATTGGAGCCAAGAATTGCTTCCAATAAATAATTTCGGGAAAAGCAGGGTGATTCATTTTAAAGCAGATGCAGATACATATGCATAATTAATTTTCTGCATTCTGTATGCAATTTGGAAGTGTTCCACTATTCCAAACGATTAGAGATCCACTGATTGAATCAAGTACATGTGTATTATAATATACACCTATATTATCTCGATTGTCAGTTAAAAAAATATGGTTATAGCAATTATTCACTTTTTAAGGCTGCATTAACAATGTTCAACATTGTGGAAATAATAAGTAGAAACTATTTCAAATACAAAACAGCTGAAAAGGCATAAGACACGTTTACAACATTTTACCTGAGAGTTATAATACTCTTCTTCATTATTAACCCGTAGAACGCCAGTCAATCACATGTGATAGAATATTTTTATGACCACATTTGCTAGACTTTTACAACACATGTGATCGGTCCAATACCTTCCTTGCTAAAATTTTTTAACGATATTTCGACATCTGTATGAGGGACGAAATCAGAATGGCTTGAGCTAATTTCAATTTAAATTTGCTTCTGGCTCTCTAAATGAAATTACGTTTACAACAATCAGCTTCTCAGATACAATATAGAATTTAACTAATGAATACTACAGTTTTTAAGGCTCTTGTAAAATGTCCTTCTTTCCTTTCACAATCAGATACACAAATTCCTAGAATTTTCTAGGGAATGATCAATATTTTTAAAAGTTGCTTAAAGTATACTGTATTATTAAACTGAATGGTATTATAATATCAAAAGAATTCTATACCATGCATCAAGAACATAAATATGCGGAAATAGAATAATTATTTTGATTATAAATGACGAATCGTTTTCGTCTTTGGAGAGTGGTGAGAGTAAGTGTTATTATTCTGCTTGCCGCAGTCTTGCAAGTCTTTGTGTCAGCTCGTCTTGTTCCTGTGAAACTGCTGTACTGGTTCCAATAGTACTGCCGGCAACACTCTGGGGCAGCTCCATGTTCAATTCCAACCTGAAAGCATTGTCAAATGTGAGTTAAATAGCCATAATACAAAGCAAACATTGAAAAATAATTATTGACTTGGGTACTTTTGGTATCTGAGAAAACATTTCCCTAATTCATGCACTCAGAGATGTGCATTTAATCATGTTCAATACATAATACAGAACCGTTTTCAAAAACGTAACTACATATTGTCTAATGGGGCAATGTTAAAATCAATAACTTTTGGGGCGGGTAAACTTGCCCTTATTATAACTGGAAACTTCAATATTAGGCTGGATAGGAAAACAGATAGTAACACAATAAAATTTATCCATGGAGTCCTATGGATGTAAGCAATGGGTAAATAGTCTGACTCATAATGCAGGTGGAATACTTGGTGTTTTTATATCGAGAAACACTGATCCACCGCTCATAATGGAAGCCATAGAAGTGGGACTCTCGAACCATAGACTCGCACATACGGTAGATTTCAACCCTAACCAACCTTTCTACAAAATAAAGACGATCAGAGCAGGGAAAAAGTTTGACCTGTTCGAGGAAGACCTGAAGTCATCCATCCTTGTGAAACACAACTTCGATAGAAATTTCATTTCTACATCCGGTCTAGTAGAAGTTTATAATGGTACCTTAACTGCCATCATAAACAAATATGTACCCTTTTCTACCAAAACCTGCACTGTTCGCAAGTCAGATTCCTGGTTTGATGCAGAATGCCGCGAAAAAAAGAGGACCACGCCAACTTGAACCGATTTTCAGGAGCGGAAAGCTAGTCAGTCAAAGGGAGGATTGGGTTAATGCGCAAGATGAATATAGGGAATTAATTCGGAGAAAAAGATTGGAATACTGGAGGGTAAAGATTCTGACTCCCAGCAACTTTGGAACTCGCTCAAAACTGTCACGGGTGAGTCAGAAAACTCAACTACAGCCATGCAGTTCGAAAGATTTTCTGAATTTTTCCTAGAATAAATTCGAAACATCTATGTCACGACAGCGTCATCACCTCCACCTACAACGGCGAATCTCTAATGAAGTTCAGACACACCACATCGGAAGAAGTCACAAAAATTGTGTCTAGTTCTCTAAACAAACAATGTCAATTAGACCCAATTCCAACGTGGCTCCTCAAAAAGTGTCTTAAACGAGTAGTGCCCTTCCTAGTGTTCCTCTATAATAAAACTTTCGACTTGGGCAAGGTACCCCTACTGCTCAAAGAGACCCTTATTTTCCCAATTTTAATAAAGCCACAACTAAAATCTGAAAATTCGGGTAATTATTGTCCTTAAAAAAATTGTGATCAGACAAATACCCGCCTATTTGGCAAACTGCTATGAAAATACCAGTCAGCGTATAGGAGGTACCACTCTACAGATACTGGATTATTGCGCGTGTTGTCAGATTTGAAAACAAGTCAGGTAAGTTAGCTTTGCTATCACTATTAGATTTGAGTGCAGCATTTGACACCATCGATCAAAATATCTTGATCGACAGACTGGAAAAGACTTTTGGATGGTGAAATCATTCAATGGATAAAATCCTACCTCTGTGGCCGAACCCAATCTGTACAAGCGGGTGGTAAAAACTTCCCCTTTGTAACTCTCACTTCTGGAGTCCCCCAGGGTGCAGTGCTGGGACCCCTACTTTTTATTTTGTTCATCAACAATGCTACCAAAATAATAGAATCATTTGGACCTATGCTGACAATCATCAAATCTATTTCTATTATGCACCAAATGAGAAAGACAAATTGAAAAATATTACTGTTAAATGCATCGACGCCATTACAGATTGGATGTCTTCGAACAAACTAAGATTAAATCCATCTAAAACAGAATTTCTCTGGACAGCAACAAAAAAGCGCCATTCAATGTTAGGCAAATCTCATCTGATCTCTATCTTTATCTCACTGCTTCTATCCGTAACATCATCCCTAAAACAGGCATTAAACTTCGAGGTGTGCATCTAGATGCACATCTTTCATTCAAATCTCAGATCAACAAGACAGTAGGCGCAGGTTTCTTTCACCTGCGTGAAATCAAATCAATAAGGAGAAATATTCCAGCTAATAGCACAAAGATGTTGGTAAATTTTTACGTTGCGTTGCAACTTGACTATTGCAATGGCATATATGCAAGTCTCCCTAAAATATACACTACCAGACTTCAGTCAGTTTTCAATGCTGCAGCAAGGCTGATAACCGTGGTTTCCAAATACTCCCACATATCTCAACATCTGCGAAACGTTCATTGGCTGAAGTGTCCTGAGAGGATCCAATTCAAACTATGGTGAATGGTCTTTAAGGCGATACATGACATAGCGCCACCCAACTTGTCGAAACTGTGCACTCCAAACGATGTCAATACTAGGCAATTAACTCTTCGATCAGCACCTTCAACAGTCATAGGAAGACTCTCAGTACCTAAACACAATACCAATTTCGGAGACCGAGCTTTTGCAGTAGCAGGCCCAACAGCTTGAAATAAACTCCCTTCATATTTGAGAAAGATTGACAGCTCTACTGAATTCAGAGCAAAACTAAAGACTCACCCTTTTAAATTATCGTATCCAGAATAACAACCGCATTGGTTTAGTGGTGTTTTTGATTGCTCAGTCCAGGGGAATTATTTACTTCCTCCTAGATCACCTTCTTTTATAAAAAAACATTTCTTACACTTCTACTTTTGTATGCTTTACCACTGACAGCACGGGCAATAATCATAACAGGTATTTATAATATTGCAATTATATGTATGTTAGTTGTAGGACTCTAGTTTTGAGCCACAGTTGTAAGTCATTTTGCAGTATTGTGTGTAAAATAAGCACTCGGTCATAAATATGCGTTAGTTTTAAGTCACTAGTTATACTTAAGTCTAAATTGTAAGTCACAGTAGTTATAAGTCTTAGTTGTATGTCAATAGTTAGAAATCGTACCTGTAAGTCATTAGTAATACATTTTAGCTGTAAGGTAATTAGTTGTACGTCTAAATGATAAATGACATAAATTATTTGTAAAGCGCCCTTGAGGTGATTTTCCCACGAAAACGGTGCTATAGAAGTAATCCAATTATTATTATAACTACTAATGAAAAAGCTTTAAAAGAAATGCGCATACATTAGTACACTACACCTTTTTGAAGTCAATCTTTCGGATGTGTTGCAGTCGTATTGATTATTAGACAACAGTCATGTATTGGACATCACAAGACGCTTTGGATAAATGAGGAAATTCAATATGGCACAACACCAAACGCGCTTATTCAATAAGAGCACTCGGGCTCTGCCATACCTATACTTTGGACAAATTGTATCTCTAATTAAAAAAATTAAATACAAAAAAAAATAAATGTAGTTTTCAAGTCAAAAGTTTCAATCATACCAAATTAAATTACTACCATCTGCTGACACTGCTTGCAAATTAAAAATATTGCGGCTAGCGGGGCTATATCAAATGTGCTCAGATTTTTTGTAATCAGTTTACGGCTCACATATCTGTTGCCCTTCTATGGGCCAGAAAATAGATTTTTTAATATCTTACCCAGCTTCATCGGCCACTTGCTGCAGAAGGTTATCCACATCTCCCTGTGGGACGGAGGTGGTGGTGGTCTGGGACATGGCGTTCTCCATGTAGGATGACTGGACATCCAGATCTTCAAACTGGCTTTCAAACTTATCCATGAGTCCAGATATCTTTTCGAGATTCATGGACTTCATGGCTGCATCCATGGCCTTGACAACTCCCGCCATGGAATTTGTGACCTTAAAATCAAAATATTAAGTTGATTACACACTCAAAGTGAAAGAAACAAATTTGTCAAACATAATGTTTTTTTAAATTTTTTTATGATTAAAAAAACTCCATTCTCAAATATTTTTTATAGTTTTTAGTATAGTTTTGTATAGTTTGGCAATTAATTGTAGATTTTTATTATTTTGGAACTACAAAATGTCATTACTATGGCAACACCAAGCTAATATAATTTTGATCGGTGACTTTGATTTTGTTTTTTATTTATCTAACGTCTAATACATGGTTATACCGAAACATAAATTTCAGAAATATAAAATATCACCTTTCCATGTAATTATCTTAGAATATGATGAAGGAGCATCTCCTTTCAGAAAGTACCACAAATTTCTCAACATCGTTTGGTTAAAGTAAAACATATGCACTTGGACCATTGTGTTTTTTAAAACTTACTTTGATTTTCCTATGAGCAAACTTTGTGTTGCCGTGTAAAATCTTTTAAACTATTGCAGTGCCCTCAATTTTTTGTCTACTTTTAAATGTCAGACTGTAGATACAAAATAACAATAAATTTAAAAAAAGAGCTCATTCATTAATTCCTCAAAGTACTTTAAAAACGTTAGTATTGCAAAGTTAACCGTGTCAAGCAGTATGTACAAGAAACATGCTCAACAATTTTGAAATTGACTCTAGGTAGGAACTTACAGTTCAATAAACATAAACATAAACAAAACAAACAAACAAACATAGCATTTGTGGGTAGTTACCCACTGGGTTGCCATTTTACCTTTCTTGTAGTGAGAGCAGTCTGTACTCTACTAGCCACTGCATCCACTCTGGCCGACATGCGGAGATAGTTGAGCGCTTGGTTCTTCTGTCGAATGGCATTCTCCGCATGTATCCGCGCACCCTCCATGTTGCCCTTCTGGATGGCCTTCTTTGTTTTGGTCTTCTCCACCCGTTCCTCTTTTTCACATTTTTTTGAATTTCGTTCTAATTCTTTTACAGCAAATTTTAAATTAAACATATGCTCTGTAAAAGTTGGTTAAGGAAGGTATTTGGGTGGTAAAATATAATAATTACAAAATATGAACATTAGTTGAACAAAATTGCCCTGAACACAAAACCCATGACATTTCTAAAGGGGGTTCCTTAGTAATTTCAAATCTACCACAGTAAGGCTGCTTCCTCACGGGTCAGTAAGGAATCAACATAAACCGGGTGAAGTAAGTATATGTGATACCGAGAGTGCTCAGCTCCATATATTTCTATTGGCGCCTGTACATGGGCCGATGCGGGGCGGGGGGGGTGTTGTGCACACCAGTATACAGTCAAGAGGTACATTGTTTCAGTAGGCTTTTCAATATTTGTCACGTCACCACTGAAATCACTATGGAATGTTTAATAAACTTTTTTATTCATAATATTTATTTTGGTTAAAAAACACTTTTAAAATATTCTTACGAATTTATTAGTAAGGCACAATAATATCACAAAAGCATTTTGAATAAATGCAAAATCCCACAACCTCGTCGTCACTTGACTTATTCGACGACATGCTTCGATGATGACATTCCGCTGTAAATGCGGGAAAGTAAAACAGAAATCTGCAATACCGACAGTTTACTAGCTACAAATATACTGACATCTGCAGATCCATGTAGAGCGACATCACGCAACATTGCCCGCATTTTTGCTGTTCGTAGGCAGTGTCAAATTCATACCGACACGTGAGGGAGCGGCCTAAGTTGGGCAATTATGCAAAATTTACGAATAATTGCAATTATAAAAATCTTATTTGTAAAAAGCAATTACTTTGTGACTTGCTATAATTATAATATAAACAAATTTATGTGTTTACATTATACAATAAACTTGTTTAGATTGGGATAATTTTTGTTAGCATAAAAGAGTATATGTTCGCATATTGACATTGAAACTCCGAAAAACTGCTAGGGTAACATTTTTAAATATGAGGCAAACTTCGTAGACAATAAAAGTTCCACTAAAAGACATTCAAATATTAAACATCTTTCCAAAATATTCATTCCAATAATAAACAACACCGTCTTCTTTCAATAAATATTCATACTCACTACTTGGTTATTCGGGCATTAAGTCAAGGTAAAAGAGATACTCCCACTTTCCATTAAAGATTCCAATTGTCTCATTGACTTGTGTTACGTCTACAGCTAATAACACCGTTGGTACCCACATATATACTATTATTTGGCAAATTGAAACTGCAAAAGGAGTAAAACTAATCTAAAAGAGTTTAATAATGTTATCAAACCTTGGTATAAATTTTGACATATTATGAGTCATCGTTAAAAAGGATACTTTCCATCACAGAAGTAGACATCTCGTTCCCCGTTTTGATAGATTCACAACACTAAAATATATTAAGAAAGTAGATCGCGTAGATCTGTAGCTTTGTATGCAAGTAAACGCTAATAATTCCACCAGTTGATGAAATAATAAACTCGTTATCAAAATGTGACAGTAAATTGACAGGAAAAATATTCTGAGTCAGATTCGCAGTAAACAACTAAACAACATTATCTTTGGTTAAAGTTATTGCCATAGATATACCACTCTGTTATTGTAATGACAATTATTTTGGTCTATGGTTAAGGGTTACCCGACCCTTGAAAACAAGGATAACCAGATAAATCATCACGCATATGAATAGGCACACTTCAAAACTGATATGGTTGTTATGCTCTTATGTGGGTTCCTAATATCTTTTCGAATAACACAAAAAAGGTAGAAACCAAAAATCAGTTTGTGTATTACGATAAGTCATTTATTCTTCTATTCGAGGGGTTAGTCATAAATAAAGTTAAACATAGCTAGGTACAAAAAGGTCGTTAAAATTACATGTTCAAGTGCTTAATTCTACGTGGAAGTCTTAATTCTTTCAATTACGGTCAGAGGGCCTGGGCGGCCTCTCCGAGAGGTGAGGATGGGTACTTTCCTGGGCAGATGCGTACAGTCGACTGTCCCGTGACCTAGGCGACCTCTCCAAAGGGCGGAGATGGAACAAAATTCTGAGATGGAGTAGTAACGGTTCCCTGGCTCTAGTGTCGACCATTAGACACGTCGACCACTAGGTGACGCTGGTAGGCTCATTCCGCAACTAAAAATAATTATCTCTATGGCTATAATTTAGGTATAAGAAACATATTCAACTTAGGCTCACTTATAAAATAGCTAAATCTAATTGTACAATAATGTTCTTATATCCAGTTAATTAATTCTAATGTATTAACATTAATTAGTATTAATCTATATTGAAAGAATTGCATAGCGTTTAATATATTTACTAATGCAACGAGAATTTATTCCACTGTTTGAGCGAGATCGTTTAGTTCATTCGAGGGTCATTTTTATGGCAAACTAAGTGGCTCGACCATTGTTTCGTAACTCGGGCAGTATGCAATACAATTGAAGATATGCATATTGACTACAATTCAGACTAGTCTGATCACAGACCGATGCACACTACTCTAGGAACTATTGGGCTACCTACATATACTTCTAGTTGTACAATAGTTGGGGATCCATGCCGATGGCGGCCCAAAAGTCAAGCACAAGTGGAGTTCTACTCCAGATATGCACAATTAGCCATAGGTCAACTTAAGATAATTTGTGGAACCGACACAGAAACTCATGACAGCACCATTGTAAATGCAGCCCAAATAGATGACCTATATAAAAACATTGTACAAGTATTACGTACCTCAGCAATGTCTGCATTTAATACAGGGAGAAAGCCTACAAAAGGGCGAAAATGGAAGGCTTTAGCTGGTTGGAATGAGCAGGTTTCCTTACTCTTTATTCTTTTTAAAAAATTTACATTTTAAAGCATTTTTAAAGATGATACAGGATGTACAACATCCAAAATAATTACTTATAAAAAATAATAAAAATTAAAACAAAAAATAAGTTAGACATACATAATCTCAGTAAATTGTACATTACATTAATTGTACTTACATTATGAAACATCGAGAAATGCATACATAAAATGGCTGCAGAATGGACAACCTACTGATGGTCCTATCAAGGAAGCTCGAAAACAAAGTAGATCGCTCTTTAAGAAAGAATATAAGAAGTGTCAAAGGAAATTCGAACAGAATAAAATGGATAAAATAGCAAACAGCTTTCAATGCAAGAACTTTTCGTCTTTCTGGAACAAAACCAATACTGTATTGAAAGCAAAACATACCGCACCGAGTCATATTGATGGAAAATCTGAAAATAAAGACATAGCTGAAGTTTTCAGGAATACTTTTTTGCTCCACACCAGTTCAACCGCAAATAATAGATAAACAGATTGATGCACCAACAAATCAACCGGAACAATAGCCGTCCATAGTCATCTTACCTGAAATGATCCAACGAGCAATACGCAACATGGCAGGAGGTAAACCTGCAGGTCACGATGGACCTGTCATAGAACACGTAAAACATGCGGGGGGGTACGTAATAACTCTGCTGGCCTCTCTCTTCACCGCTATGATCGGACTCGGACACATTCGGACAGAAATGTCCAAAACCATAATAATACCGATCCCCAAAAGCTGTCAATTGAACCTGACGTCATCCGTTAATTACAGGCCCATATCTCTTGCCACGATAACTGCAAGAATCTTTGAAAAAGTCATCTTACACTTAACCGAAGGCAAGCTCAATACAGAGGACTCCCAAATGGGCTTCAAAGCTGGATGCTCAACTGATACAGCCATATATAGTATGAAACAAACAATTGAATATTATAAAGCCAGAAAAACAACGGTATACGCATGATTCCTAGACTTGAGCAAAGCTTTTGACAGGGTTAGTCATAATAAGTTGTGGAAAAAACTGACCGAACGACAAGTACCACCGCAAATTGTTAATATATTAAGTACATGGTACAACCAACAGGAAAACTTTATCAGATGGAATGATAGCCTATCAGAAGCAGCTCAATTAAAGTGCGGCGTTAGACAAGGAGGCTCAATGTCCCCAGTGCTGTTCAATGTATACATGGATGAACTTAGCAAAACTCTTAAAAAAACAAGAATCGGATGCCACATTGCTGGGGTATGTATGAACAATATCAGCTATGCAGATGACATGGTCATACTTGCCCCATCGGTAAGAGCAATGAGAAAACTTCTAGCCATATGCGAATCGTACGTTATTAGTCACGGGCTAATGTATAATGCAAAAAAATCATCACTGCTGATTTTCAAGGCAAATACGGGTCCTGCTGTCATTCCGCCCATACGTCTCGGCGGAGCCAATCTTGAAATCTGCAGCGAAATCAAATACTTGGGGCATGTCATCACTGATGACCTAAATGATAAAAATGACATAGAACGCCAAAGAAGAGCGCTGTGCGTACGTGCCAACATACTCGCCAGAAGATTTAATAGGTGCAGTCCTCCGGTAAAAAAGCAACTATTCCAGACATACTGCATGAGCTTTTGCACTAGCGAACTATGGACTAGATATACACAAGGCGTCATGGACACACTCCGAGTGCAATATAACCACGCTTACAGGGCGCTGTTCGGCCTCCCTTGGAGATGCAGCGCCTCGCAGATGTTCGCAGAGGGAAGGGTGCATGGGTTCGCTGCTTTGATACGCCACAGAATAGCCGGGACGAGTCAGCGCTACCGGAGATCGGAAAACATTTTTGTCCAGGCCGTCGCCCAGTGGCATGGCGCGTCCCTACATCGTAGATGGAGAATTTCCCTCAGGCCACTGTAGCATAAGTGTTAAATATGTTATTTTAATTTAATTTAATTTTTGTTTATGTTTTTATATTATATTTCTACAGTGTGTAATTTTTTTATTCTTAAAATGTATTCTTTTTATATGGCAGACAAAGTATTGCACTCACCGCTTTGTTCTGCTGAAATAAAACATTATTATTATTATTTATGACCCATATTGTCTGGCGGGCCGCTAAGGTCCTTTTGGGTTTATTACTGTCCTCGGGTGGAAGTGCACTTTGTCAAATTAAGCCGACGTTCTAAAATAATAGGTAACTCTGAGCTTTATCATGGTTTCCGGTCCGTCAATAATGCAAGCTGCTGGCCTATTTTACAATTTATTCAAGGCCTATCTAGTCGGGTGAAATTATTAGGAATTAAGACGCAAATGTTTTAAAGTAGGTAGGTCTGTGAATTCGACCATGTGCACCAATGGGTATATCATGGTCATTAAAAGTACGACAAAAAAACTAGCCGAAAACCTAAGCCCAATATGTATTATTAATTTTACGTGAGATTAGGTTCGCATGCTGTTTGTTTTTCTTTTTCTTTCGTACTTTATATCGCTTTTAAAAGGTGTGCCGAATCATACGTGTGTTGATTTATCATAAAACTGAAGTAGGTGAATTTTAAAATACTTTTTCAATTAATAAAAATTATTCACTCGTAATTAAAATGTTTATTACATTGTATTTATGAAAACGGCACCTGAAGATTTAAAGTTAATGGTTTCGTTAGTTAGTCTAACTATTAGTGACTTTTAAAAGATATTCTTATTGTTTTTTATATGAATACCGCACAAGAGTCCCAGCTGCTCCCAACCGTCTGGAGCCAGTGAGACTATGGCATCCCCAATTGGGGAATGTTGTGAGACTGAAGGTATTTGGGAGGGGAAGGAGAAGGGGAGTAGGAATTTGGGGAAATACCTGGCTATTCAGATCTGGTCACCAAACACGGCTAAATGCCATTTCAAGCACCGTTTCAATTCTGAATGGTGGTCTTTCACAGGGCGATACTGAGAGTATCTTCCACTCTGGAATGTGCCCAAATATACTATATATTATTTTTAAATTAATTAATTGTGAAACAGCACAAATTAATTAAATAAAATTTACTTGCGCACGCCGGGATTTGAACCCGCGACCTTCGGATTCGTAGTCGAGAGCCTTACCTCTCGACCATGAAAGCCGTCAAATATTGTTTGGGTGAAAGATCTCAGCGTAATTAAATGATTTTTTTATCAATTCAATCAATGATTATTTTCTGGACGACTGGTATATAATATAAGACCGGTCAGTGGCTGAGTTGGCATCACGTTTGGGTATCACCCAGGCGTTGTGAGTTCAATTCCTTGGTAGGCTAAGTCCTCCATTACGACACAAGCAACATCTTCCGCTTACTGTAATGGTAGTAGGAGATTTTCAAATATTGTCAGGTTATTCGCACCCAGGGAATATTTGTCATTCTTAAAAAAAAAAGTGAATAATTGTTATTATAAAAAACAACCGAATCATTCATACAACTCTCATGAAATTCTGTGGCAAGTGTTTTAGAAGCCATTCTGGCTTAAAGCGCGACTCATAATTTACTATATTTTTTTTATGTGCCTGTGTGACTTTTGCTGCGTGCGTGCAATGAAGTGATAACAATATTTATTATGTATAATAATAACGATCCCTTATGGCAACACTATCATTTATCGTTTTGCGCATATGTCAAATTTTGCCGAATTGTGTGGAGGAAAACGTCAAATGATAATCACTAATTCTATTTCGACTGATACTGATTTACATTTACAGTACATTCGCGTTGAATATTCCGAATAAACCATTCATTTGCCATAATAGAAGCCCTTCAAATATGGCTGCAACTAATGAAATGATAATATTTCTCGTATAGAAATGGGCGGTTGTTTGAGCCAAGTTTTCCAGAATGGCAGCGCTTTATTATCCCATAGTCATGGGCACAGAATATCAGAAGCGACAGCTTCCAAAGTCCAGATCATCATTAACGCTTTGGTTGCCAATCCCAAAGTGTCACTACAAAGACTGGAGGCATTATTAGTTCAAATCCCCAAGGTAAGATTGTTTATTTGTGAAATCCCCTACTCTCCGATGTTTTGTTATCAAACAACATTTTCTTCACTAGGTACATTTTTTTTGCACCTTCCCCATTTATACAACATGTCTTCTATACTTTCTACATATGGGATACCTTCAATAGGGGGTATACCTTCTGTAATTGTGTGTTATAGAAATGAAGCATATGATACCGCTCACATAATTATTTCACTTGATCGGGACAATAAGTTTAGTATACCATTGAAAACTTCTGCTACCACGCAGAAAACACTGCCGACATATTGTATTTCTGCAGTCCAGAATACAAAAATACCAAATACGGTATCGTGCCAATTCACCGCAGGGGTAGAATGAATAAATCCTTGCATCCTATTCTTTAACTTGTTTATGACACTTTTCTTCTAATATCTCCACATTCGTACTAGAATTGTCTTTGGTTTTATCACGCATACGCCTCAATACCTTCATTCCAAATAACATAAGAAATGTTTTTATCGATCAATTCTATGTCAGTAATAGCAATTTTATTAAGTAGTAAAAATTATTTTGTTTAAACAACTATTTAATAATTAAATATCGACATGTTTCGAAACCAATGATTCCCTTGTCAGAATAAAATGTTTACTGAAAAATAATGGGATATAAACATAGACAAATTACAATAAGTGGTGAGAATGGTAAATAATTGGATAAATGTTAAAAAAATTACATATATAAAATAAACGAAATTATTAGAAAATAAAAATTCAAACAAATGTAATTGTTTTTCAGCATGAAAACATTCTATCAGTTCACGACGAGGCAGGTTACAACCTCCTGCAGAAGTGTGTGGGGCTGAACCACATTGAGCTGGTGAGGTGGCTCCTCACGAGGCACCACCTGGACGTGAACAGGTGTCCCTGCTCCCTCCCACTCCACATTGCTTGTCTCAAAGGGTACTTATATTCCTCGTTAATTGCACATAAATTATCTTAAAATCGTCTCCCAAAGGTGTTTGTCAGTGAGACTACTCATCAAGCTCTATAATATATATTATTTGTGTCCAGGTATGAAGAGTGCGTGGAATTGCTATTACGTTATGGGGCACGTATTGATGCAGAGGCTCGCATGTGCTTTCCGGGTACGCACCTACACAACTGCGAAGAAAGTGGCAAATTTTGTAAGTATTTTTAATTCATTATAAATTTATTAATAATTATCCCTCTTGGTAAACTTAGAATATTAAATAGATGATCCAGAAATACCCTGTAGTGTTTTAAACAATTTTTCAACAGAAAACCAATGCCGATTTAAAAAATTCATATTTCTTAATTAATGTTTCAATTGATACCGTGAACTTTACTTCCTCGGTACAAATATATTACTTACCATATTTACCATCAATTTATCGAAATTAAATATTCACACAGCACTGTCCGATGGAGGTATTCCCGGAAGACAGATGGGGAAAATTCAAAATGCCATTTATTACACCATCGACGGAGACCAGATTGGTATTCTCAATATCCTGATTCAGAAAATGGAAGAGCCATGGGTAAGACATTGGCAGTATTAATTTAATGTGAATTATTGTGACGGCAAATGCTTGTAATACGAATTTACGGACAGCCCTGCTATTAAAGCGACAAAAATAAAAATGAGATCATTGTTCTGACTAACTACTTAACGATAATAATACTCAATTAATATCAATTTATCCTTTGAAACGCCGAACGCCCGCGATCTAATACTTCCGTAGTGTGCCGAGGGTAAATAATTTGAGTGTATTTTCGTAATAACTTACCTACTTGTTTTTGCAAAATGATGTAATTGTTAATTGTTCTGTCTTACCAGATAATTTGTTTATATATATAAAAATTGTTTATATCTATCATAAGTAGTTTCCCCAGAATAGCTACTTATATTCAGAGAAATCATTTTTTTGACATTGCTGATTGAATACGCCTTCATTTCAATGTATACAAAACTTGCGTATCCGATGGGTAATTTCGAAGCATTAAAATTTAATAGCTTGTTAACAATCTAAATTTGTAACATTTTTATTTTTTCACCGCTTTCCGTATGACAACAATTTTTCTCTTATGTTTAGGGGACCGACTAAATCTGCTCCTTATACCATTACTCGTTATGTCCGAAATAGGTTTTTAAAAAAATCATATGTACCTACTTACCTATCCCTACTATCGATATATTCATCAGTTAATAATATTTTTTCAAAATGCCAGTATTACTTATTAAATGAAAACATTAGAAAGATATACACAAAATATATAGATAAAATTTATAATCAATGATTGTTTTAAAAATTTCGGTTCCATGTTTCTCAATTTCCCCCTCAGTGCGTTATGAATCTCATCACCCAAGGCTTCGAGGCTTCCAATAAAAATATCACTAATTTGTCCATCAATTTATTGTCACTTGCTTGCACATATTGTTTCTATTGTAAACCCTCACATGTCACAAATCACTGTATAGGGTATTTTTTTTTAGAGGTAAACAAATTCAAAATTAAAAAAAACACATTAAAATAATGTTAATGTCTGTGATATTGGCTTTATTTTTTTTAGAGGTATACAAATTACCTCTAAAAAAAAAAATAAAGCCAATATCATAGACATTAACATTATTTTAATGTGTTTTTTTTTCATTTTGAATTTGTATACCTCAAAAAAAACACCCTTTACTATTGTTATCGGTTCCAGTTGTAAAATTTTACTTGTCACAAACCGGTGATGCACAACCCGTGACTCAATTTGTGAGGCCCGCATGTCAGTTTCGTACGGCCCACTTGACTATAGAGAAAAATCAAAATGTTTGTGATAATTCTTGAAAAACCCTGGATGAAATTTTTTTTTATTGAACTCATAATCCACCACATATTGTTTGCACCACACGAAAATCCAAAAAAAAAACCTAATTGTAGGTCGTGAGCCATCTTTGATAAATACGTAAAGCGGCCCCTCAGCTAAAAAGGTTGTGGATCACTGTCATAAACCTACCCTATATAAGGGTGCAGGTACTCAGGTATTTTTGTTTTATTTTTTAAAACAAAATTGATGATGATTAGAAGATGTAAAAAGGAAAACAAAATTGACGATGAGTAGAAGATGTAAAAAGGGAACAAAATTGCAAATCCCAATTTTCGCATGACATTCTCAGATTTTATATGGCATTTTTACATAGTGCCCGATGGGTAGGAATGTTTCGCATTGCTGACAGTCTTACAAAGGTAGTGCAATAAAAATAATCCCTCCCTAACGGGATTTAAGGAAATTCCCGCCACTGGCCGTCCTGCTCGCCGCCGCACTATTCCTCCACCTCTGTCTGTTATTACTTCAAAACTTGTTTTTTTTTCAGACTTTACGATTTATGTATGTATATATGTGGAAAGTATGTTTATAAAATTATTTGTACTGTATATCAGTGAAGCGTCCTTGTTATTACTGCCAACAATTCTATGAAAATAAGCCTGAACCAAAATATATAGCCATAAACTGGCTATTGCCGCGATCGTTACAACCATGTTCAACTGTAATTAGAATATTTTTAATAAATAATAATAAAGATGCTTTATTCCAGAAGGTATGCAGGGGTTATGCAATGCAATACATTCCATGGGTTACAATAATAACACATAAAAAAATAAAATAAATATAATATTAAAAATTATTAATAATATTAAAAATTATTAATAAACACACAATAAGTAAATATGCTGGTTTGAACAACGTCTTCACTAGATAAGTACTTGTTTAAACCAGTATATTTATTTAAACTATCGACCGGTTTTGGAAAACCCCTTTTCCATCAAGACAAATGTAAATCAAACAGACAATATGCCATCTTTGATTTATTTTTTTTACAGTAACCCCACACAGAGGAGGCCCTGAAGGAAATAATTTCCCTCAAGGCCTATATTATCCTTGGGGATGCTGTGTGGAGGATCTTTTAGAGGATAGAAAGGAGTGAACTTGGGGCTTGAAGAGACCCATGTTGTAGGATGGAGGAAACACAGAGGCCAGCAGATTATTCCACAGCCGAGCTGTTGAATACAAGAATGAATCGTACAAGCGACCCGTTCTCATGTGACAAATGTCAACCGTGTGCAAATGTTGGGCGTGCGTTTGACATGTTTCCCGATTATGCACCGGTGCCGAAGGGATCAATGAGACTAGTTCCTCAGAGCATTTCCTATTCAAATACCGATAGAACAAGGACAGCATTCTTACCTGACTTCTGTGCTCCAAAGATTGCAGTTCGTTTGTTAAGATAGGCGAATCTGTCAAACAGACCGCCCGTTTCTGCACAGAGTCAAGGGTTTATGACTCATATAATAATTAGTATCAATTTCCAGGTACTTTTCCGGGTCAGAAAACCTTTGCTGCATATAGCCTGCGAAAGAGCTGCATGGAATTGTGTGCAGCACCTGGTAATTATTATTTTTTTAAATATTTTGTAAAATTGCATAATAGTAAATTGCAGTTTATTTTTATGTGCATTCACTTGTATAAATAACCCACATTGTGTTTCTCATTTTCCATAGGTAAACGTTAGATCTGAAGAATTACACATGATAAAAGATGAATACTACCCAATCCACCAAGCGGTGTTACACGATCTGAAATTCTTGGAATTATTAATAAACCACGGTGCTGACACGTCCGTTAGAACTTGCACGCAACAAATGACTCTTTTACACGTTGGTAAGTAACTTAAATTTTTACAATACAGTACTTGTCCACATCAACTATCAAACAAATGTTACTGTCACGTTTGTGGATAGGAAATTAAAATATTAATTATATTTTTAGTTTTGTTAGCGGCAAGAAAGAGTGCTGAAGACACCCTGAGCACCGTCAGACTTTTATTGGAACATGGCTGCAAGGAAGTTATTAATGCTCCCGATAGTCTTGGCAACACTCCACTGCATGCCCTGATTGTCAGGTAATTTGTCTTTTTAATATATTGCTTTCTACTGTTTTAACGGCAATCTGGTTGCATGAAGCATCAAAACCCTTAAATGGTGAGCTCTGCCATCATAATTGACATATATATACATTTGAATCCTGGGTGCTGGTCGATCACACACTTATGTGACAGCCGCACAGTAGGCTTAAATTTCCAAACCACATGACCGTTTGTAGTTTTTCAAATTTGGGTATGAATTGTTGTACGTTGAATATTTGAAAATTGCCATTTTATTATCATCTCCCGCAAATGATTGTGGTCAACGAGCGTACAAGTTCCTTATCGAATTCATGGAAGAAATACTTTGATAAAAAATTTATCGTATTTTTCTTCTCTTTTTGGTTCATTTTTCTTAGGATGGGCACAGTTTTTCAGCCTTTATGGAGTGCACGCCACTGCGTGTGCGTCAGCCGCGGTCAAAGAGTTAAGAAATCTGCAACCACATGGGGGGCTGAAGATTTTTTGAACCCCCGGCCACAGATAGGCTTGTGGAAATGCAGTGTTCTGACTCCAGAATCTTACCTGTCATCAACCTATCCACCGTAGAGAAGAAGTAGTTTGTAAATACAGTGGAACGCTCTAATACGGTTTACCGAGGGACCAAAATAAATAAAAGTGGAATAAATTAAGCCATTTCTTATTTTCAGTCCTTCAAGGGACTGAAAAACCAAAACTTGTGATGTGTAAACCTTGTATTATGTATTTTTCACTTTAGAATATGATCGCTGTCTAACAATTAACAAATATGTACATAAATAGTAAGGATTTGTACCAAGCAGGCATTTGTATATGTTTTAGGTACGCCCTGGAGGAGGCGCGCTACGGCTACGACCGCTGGAACAAGTGGGGCGCGCTGAACCTGGCGCGCCACCTGCTGTCGGCGGGGGCACACCCCTCCATCAACCGAACCGGCAACAGCGCGCTGGCCAGCACGCTGCGACACGTGCGCGACTGGGACGTCTGCTATGAGCTGCTCAATATGATGCTAGCCCACGGAGGTAAAGCAACACTTCTTCTTTTTCTTGAGTCTTTTGGTATCCAGCTTTATACATAGGCCTCGCTCAAATGTTTTCCATTTACCGATCCTTGGCGGTCATCACCCATCCAGAGCCTGCAACTCTCTTCAAATCTGTGGGCGACTCCTGCTTCTCTTTCAGAATCAAGGACACCATACGATGATGCTGTGATTCCAAAGATCATCTGGAAGTCGTGCCACATGCCCAGTAAAGATCCACACTTCGTTCAATATAATCAGAACTGAAGCAGCAAAACTTACGAATGATGAGCTCTGAGGTCATGAAATTTGCACTTCTTATCTGTCTGTAATTTCACTTTTACCTGACACTGTTTTAATGTTTCGTCATCATGAGCTACGGAGTTTTGAAATATCCATTTAACTGCCATAAAGACCCCATATTGTTGGATCTATGTTTTTCAACTGTTCAATAAGAAAAAAGAGTTCTATCGAATGAAACCAGGTAGTACCTGCATCTACATGCTGAACTGGTCACCAAGATTTACTATTTCGACAGTCGTCAAACATCTGAAGTATGGCGACACTAGTGACATCTACAGTTCCTATATAGTCGACAGTTTTCCCTAATAGCATTCATTATTGCACTTCTTCTTATCCTGTATAGTCTACTTAGTTCAGTTCATTTGTACTTTGTGTAATATTTTTCATAAACCTTCTATAACTCATATATGTATACTTAAATATAATTAACTTCTGTAATATCGGTGTCATATCATTTACTAAACACGCATAATAATAATAATTTATTTACTTCGACTATGTGTATACATATAATTTGATAGACAGTTCATCCTCCTGGAATGCCATAAGCTGTTTGTACCAAGCAACTACTGCCAGGGGCGGCACCACAATCTGATATGCATTCCCCATGGTAGAACAGATGTGTTAGCTCAGCACTGCATGACAAGGGGTGGTGCACAAACCTTGAAGGTTTCAAGAGACATGCAAACTTGTATTTTAATCAAGACGCATAAGCAAAGACACAAGACCGCGTCCATGCTGATGAAATTGTCAGGGGTCTAGCTTATTTTTATACACTGGTGCATACATTCGAGCAAGCCACGCCTGCCTATCCCAACTTCATTTTGATGATAATTCTCTTTCAGTTTTATGTTTTTTTTTTTTCTGTGAATATATGTGTTATTTTATTAATATATTCACACGTTGGAAAATGGTTTTTAAAAAATAACATACGTATATCATTTTTTCATTTTTACACTTTAGTATTAACAATGTAAATATAAATTTTTTGAAAGTCTATTCTCTGTGTAGAGAACAAATTTTCAAAAAATATAGGAGCAAATGCTTGTGCAGAAGCAGAAGCAGAAGCAGAAGCATAGTATTGCAAATGAATTATGAAAGTATTCATTTTTAGCATAAATCACATTTGTGAAATATACTGAAGTTTTTTTGTTTTAAGTAAGTAAATCCATTGGTCAAAAATACTAACAATAAAAATTATGGCTAATTATTAATAATTGTTATCGCTTGGACCATAACATTTTTTTTTTTTTAATTTTATGTGAAACCAATTGAAAGCAGTTTGAAAATGGCTTTGAACGCCGAAACAGCTGTCGCTATAACAAAAACTAAAATACTTGCAGAACTTATTTATTTATATTGTATTTGATTTACATTAAATTAAAAAAATATATATGTTAAATGGAGTTCTACGAATTAAACACAAAAACTATTAAAAACACATATTACATCCTATAACTAGTTATATATGTTTAAAACCGTACACCCTTATTATTCATATTGTATTCATATTCACTTAAAATGAATTATTGTTAATAATTTTATGATATTATTTTTTACAGGGGAACCGAACATGGTAGGGAGGGATGGCTCCGTCCCCATCATGGTGTGTCTCGTACCTCTCATAAACAAGGATCCCCTTCACCATTTCACACATTCAATGAAGGTGATTTATTTTATTCTATTTTTTAGATATGTTAAATATTTCAAATAGCTTTGGTCTTGGATTTAGAAATAGAGAATTATACAGTGAAACCCTCTTATAAAGTTTTTCAAGTGAACTTTGTATATGGGAAAACCTTATATGTGCGATACAATGGGTCATTCTTCAGATTCAGTCTTCAAAAAAAAAATAGTCAAACCTGCAAACAAACTGCATATGGAAACTTTGCATGACTACTCTTTTTTATTGTTGACTAATATCCATGTTTTATAATAAATAAATAATAAGGGACCGAAAAAATCTAACTTCTTAAGCATGAAAACTTCTTAAGTGGGAACTTTTGTATTTTTTGATAAATCTCTAGTCATTACAAAATGTCTGTAACACTTCATTGCTTTGGTTTACCTTCAGGTTTGTTATCTGAATTGCATCCGCATCCTGCTGGAATACGGAGCCAACCCCAACTGCTCCTATCGCTGCAATCTCACCCCCCTCCATGTGTTGATTTTCACCATCAGCGAGAACATAACCCTCAACTGCGGCGCCCCAGAAAAGAAGCTGAACTTCGAGTTCATCCAGAACCTGCTGGTGCTGCTGCTGCACCACGGGCTGGACTGCAACGTACGCGTATCCGTCAACACGCAGCACATTCTGCAGAGCTGCGCCGATATGGTACAGAACATCCGCTCCGTGGAGGATCTGCTTTGCATTCACCAGCTCAGCCTAACGCTCATACAACACGGAGCGGATCCCGACACTCACTTGTCCAACAAAAGCCTCGTTTCCATTTTCGTAAATGAAGATGAAGACGACACGCAAAACGCCAGCCATATTTATCCCACCCCCGAAGCCATCGAGAACCGCAACTCGTTTAGAAACGGTTCTAAAAACTATATCCTCTATTACTACGTAACTCTCATCATGAAGAAAGACAGCATTCTGATGGATCCTAATTCTAACTTTGCTAAGGTCATTTATCTCTTTTATTTTACGATGGAACACGAATTTCTGTATGCCTGCCTCAAAAGCCTCCTGTACAAAACCCCGCGCTCCCTGAAGCAGATGGCGAGGTTAAAGATATACCAGTGCATTCAGAGGAGGCCGGCGGTCAACGTCAGCAAACTCAACCTACCCTTAACGCTTAAAGATTATATCCTTAATTTTGATCTGTGATTATTTAACCTTTTTTATGCATTTACATTTTGGTCTTCCTTTCAAATTTGTATGTAATGTTAATAATGTTTTATTGTATATTATTCTAAACATAATAATTAGTTTTATCGAATATTTCATATTTACAGAAAACAACTTCTCTTGTCAATAGAATCATAACGCACAATACCAAAGTCGTTCTTTTAGTATATACCTACTGTTACATTTCTATTGATAGGTTATGTTATTTATATACATACAGGCAAAGTGAGATTCTAACGAGGAAGCAAGCAGTTGTTCATTACCTGTCAAAAGCATATAAAGAAGTGACTGCTAGTTTGGAAAAACTTGTGAATGAGATCTTTATTAAATTGTATTTATAGATTAAATATTTATATGTATAGAATTCCATGATTGTATTTTTTTGATGAATCAAAAACTGTTTGTGATTCTATGTGATTTTTTTATGTAATAGACGGAGTATCACAAATTTGTGATTTGTATATTTAAATCATAAATAATAAGTACATATATAAATATTATGTAAATATGTAAGAATTTTGGTCTAGGTAGCGTGATGGTTACACGTGCCAGCCCACATGGGCAGCGTGGTGTTTTACGCCCAAATCCACTATTGCGATGATGGTGAAAGAAGCATATTTCAACTGGCCACAATTGAATTAATGTTTATTCAATCGAAACATTCTGTTCCTTCGATTAAATAAATTAGGCCAAAATTTTTTTCATAATTTATTTCACATTTTTAGAAGCTCAGCTTTTCCATCAAAACTTCACTGGACAAACATGAACACAATGCGCTGTTAATGTTATATAAATTATTCAATATACACAGTGACTAGGTTAATACATGTGTAATCAGAACTCTACTTTTAAACTTTACAAAGACCTACTATGTACATACACTATTTGAGTTGTGGAGTTTCAAAACCCGAAATCCGGCCAGGAAATTTTGGTTCATTTTGGTTTCCAAAAGTGTTTGAAATGCTTTGAAAGTAAATTGTTTTTTTCCGCGCAAAATATCATTATTTAGATTTTTGACATAAAAATGTAAATTCTTTTTATATTCAAGGTGTTCCAAACAGTTTTTCGCGACTATCTCCAGATTTCCAAAATTTCTAGAGCTGGTTTTGCAACTCCACGACTCATTTGTATATTGTATATAGGTATGTAATATTATAATATGTGTAATAAAAATGCTATGTTATGCGATTGATATACATATTATATTATGTAGGTACGTAAGAATATAAGATTAATCACCGATAATGTTATCTCAAATGTCAGGGTTCCGAGTCCTCAGTATCATCTTTCATCTCTCCCCACCCTTAGGCAGGGAATACACTGCTTCAAGCAGTCGATGTTGGCAGCTTCAGGCAGTGACTGCGTAGTTCTCATTGAAAGAAAACATTACAAAACAACACTGCAGTTTGTGTATTTCGAATATTGACTGCTTGTAGCAGTCTGTATAACAAATATCTACTGCTTGTAAGTAGTCCGTGTTTTTCCAGCCTTATACTCCTAGTAGCAAGTAATAACATTGTCTCAGGGAATTCAAAAACGTAATGTACATACATATTGATGTTGTTGCAAAATTTATTGTTTATAAAATGTATATGTTTATGGCTCTGCCACTGAGAGCTCCTTTGTAACCTCTCTTTTCATGCGGCACTTATGGAAAAAAAGAGAGGTAAAAATATGTTTTCTCGTGGTATAACTTTATATGAGATTGTTACACAAATATGGCAAGTCCATAAACATGTTATGCAGTTATCATTTTTAAAATATTGTCCAACGATTTCTGAAATCTCCCAAACAAAATTTTGCCCAGAACCCCACAACCATAGAAGAAAAAGTGCAATCTTTTCAAATACAGAAATTCGCTCTGTAAGTAGGTACCTACTCTCCCTATAAGTATCGATCGCTATTGCTGGGTTCCCACCTTATCTATTCTATGGTCTATCTCATAAAACTATCCTTTCTATGGATAGTTAGGAATAAGGAACTCCAGTACATTTAAAAACAAAAAAATATTATTTTTGTTGACATCCTAACTTAATTTTCTGCTTATTTTTTTTTTTTTTTAATGTTCGTTTTCATGGTTAAAATAATTGTTAAAGTTTCAATTTTTTAAAGCCCACCAAAACGCACGAAATCTATGGCTTGTTGGGTATGACGTCACAGGAGCAGCCGGATTAGCGATTCAATAGGCGGTAATCGATATTATATGGATTCCATACAAAACTTTGAGAACTTTATACTCAAATTTAACTGCTTTTAATTGAAGAAAACATTGTAGAATATCAGCGTCTCGTTACTATTGTAGGTGCATTGTACCAAAGTGCAAAAATCCATTCATATCCGTAATTAACAATTTATCAGCGTTCAAAGAAGGTCTTTTAAGTCCTTTAATGCTTTAAATTATATTTGAAAGGCAAATCAGAATCGCTTGCGTTAATAGCTTCCATCAGTGTCCTACGCATGCGCGAAAACTGACGCATGCACATTTGTGAACTTGACAAACAGCCGGTGACATGAATAGGTTGAATAAATTAAATAGTTTTGAACTTTAATGGCTTGAAATAAAAATAAATATATTATGCATTGTAAGAAATAATAGGTTTGGGGTATCATTAGAAATCCTCCACTTCCAGAATAACTGAAAAAATAATCACCAAAGTGCCAATGACGTCGTTGTTTTGTGCAAGCGGTATAGATTATTAAGTAGACAAAGTCGTTAAAATTTTAATGAATTTTCAAGCAAAAACCCTCAAGTAGTCGCAATAAATAAACAATTATTTTACGAGCAAAATGAACACTGCAAACAGCGAAATTATAAGCCATAGATTATAAAAAGCAGAAAAAAACCTTATCTAGTTACAAGTTGGGCTCGAAAACTGCATGTGTGACGTCAGAAGCAGTGGTACCAACAGAACATGGTGTTTTGATGGTACGGTTTTTAATTCACTTTTATATAACGATTTATAAAATGTATGTATAATTTTATATACAATGAAAGTTATATATTCAGAATCGGCATTTGCTGATATATATATATTTATATATATATATACGAATATATATATATATATACATATATATATATATATAATCACCTCTTCTCCTGCACTATGTTGATCTAGTAAGATTTACATGACTTTTGTTGATCTACCTTTTTAATTACTGTTTATCTTGGTCTGGATATCTGCACGAAGGGCAAATAGTGCCTTCTTTTAATATTACTAAGGTTGTCAGTTTGCAACTGACCCCTCAGTCGTATGTTCACATCAAGTTTATAAGTAAATAAATTTGCTCCTGAAGTTTAACGCAAGTTATTTTTTATTCATTTACTCTCCTCGTTGTCTGATTGATGTATTCGCAGTTTTCAGATACAAGTTGATCTAAAATGACTGTGTATTCAGATTCCAGATACAAGTTGATCATATATGTTTTATTAATTTATTCTCCTTTCGTTGCTCCGTTTGATGTATTCTCAGTTTCCAGATACAAGTTGATCTAGAAATTAATATGTATGTAGGTACCTACAACGAAGATTGTTAACATGGGCTGAGGCGTGCGGGGAGAGAGGGGGGGAGTTCGTCAGACGGAAAGAGAACGCTAACCTACGAATTCTCTGTCTCACAGTCCAGCCGCCGGCGTTGTTCACCGCTGAGCCCTGCTTTTCGGCGGTAGGACATGTTGATTTTTAAATATCACCTCTAGCGCGCTGACAAAATACAATTAATTTGAGAACAATTTCTCTTACTCAAAATGATAAGGTGGTATTATTGTGCATAATTTATTCTGTTAAAAAATATGTGGTTATTGTTTTTAACAATCGTATAAGTTACAAAGGAATAAAAATATTCCGTTCAAAGATGAAAAATTAACTTTATCAACGGAATAATAATATGAACCTTTCTAATCATGATCAATGAGCTAGGTTAGAAATAATATAGTTTTAGTCAAACTGTGTTTTATCGGCGATATCAAAAAATATTTTTGCGCGAAATCTTCTAATGAGCGAGTAATTGTGCTATTTTCTCATATATTAAAAAAATATTTTATGGTTTAACCCAAGATAATACTAAAAAATATAATTATGTAGTTATAAGAAAAATGTGTTTCCTACTTAAAACAATCCCATGACCTTTTTTGTACTATTATATTGTATCAAAAGCATTCGCTTGTAAATGGAGAGGAATTTACACTTCTTGGTATATAAATACCAAATTTAGATGAGAATTATATAAAAACTTTTTAATTATCTTACGCTGTGAACTTTTAGTTGTGTTAATTTATATTAATTCTAATTATTAATTGTTTTAAATAATAAAACATTTAATTTCTAATACCGTCCCTTTATAGAATATTAAAAAATAGAATATTAACAATTTACAACCACCTTACTTTAGAGACAAACTATATTACAATAAAAACTTCCACACATACCATGCAAGAAAGAAAGAAGATATTAGACAAAAAAAAAAACAAATCCCAAACACAAAATTGTTTACAGTTACAGTACCTATATATATATATATATAGTAGCTTTGTATATAGTAGCTTAGTAAATAGTGAATTAAAAAAATGTAGGTACCTAAATTAAGAATATTGAGAGTAGGATATAAAAATTATGTATGCATTCAGTATTGGAAATAAGCAATATGTAAAAATATATAAGTTTATATTAGACCGCATGAAGTGGAACTATTTTAAGTTTAATAAATAAATGTACAGAGATTTCATTGTCTGTTAGATCAGCTAATTTGAATTTCTTCAAGATAATCTTGCAGTCGACGACTTGAGCATACGTTCAATATGATATCTCTTTCTTGATGTTTCTCACTGATGATAACGAAAAAGATGTAACATAAAACGTATATATTTACTGTTCTTTCGTTAGTGAAGTTGAAATGAATGTTTACGGTTTTTTTTCTCTGTCTAACACATTGACAAGTTATTTGAAAGAAGAGTGACATTATCTGAATTCTGTATCTCGCTCGTTACAAGTTGTGGATTGTAGGATTCCCCTAATAATACAAAACAACGCTTTTCAAAAATGCCCAGGTATCTGATAAACTCAGAGAATTCAGTAGTTTTGTCGAACTTTATGAGTTTTTTTTTAATATTTGCATAAATCAACAAAATAACATGATCGTTTTTCACATTTTTATGCGTTCCTAGAGATTTTCGGTGAGTTTTCTAGCGAGTTTTGATTTTTAGACCTGTCGAGACTATTGCTTTTCTTCATCGAGAAATGGATGACAATGGTATTAAATATTGTGCAGATTATAATCGATTGTGCGTTCTTCAATTCGCGGCAATAAGATGAATACTCTAAATGAGCATACAGGTGATATTTACTTCTATATTGGAAGCTAAATGGAATTGGAATAAGCCGGTTTTTAAAGTTTCACCATATTTTGACATGAATCATTTACGTGAACAATCATGTAAACGATTTATATTTAAAGCTCCCAAAAAGAGTTTTTCTCCATGAAATGGCAATCAAGGTTAATTTTTGCAATTATAGTAGTGGAATGTTGCATGTTTGCAAATATTGCCCTCAATTGAGCTAGATTATAAAATTTATATTTTTTGATCATGTTCATAAAACTATTAAATAAGCTGTCATCAACGACATCAAACATATCTAAATGAAATAAATAATGTTCTAATGAATGACCTAATAATAATTATAGTATTTTCTCTTGCATTCTCTTAGAGAGCCCTTGAGGTGATTTTTCACAAAAGCGGCGCTATACAAATCATCCAATTATTATTATTACTATTATTATCTTATACCCAGAGATAATACTAAAAATATAATTACGTAGGTATATGTAAGTTATGTTTCTTAAACTAACTTAATATATACGACTGTGTTAAAAAAATTGAAGATCTGGAAATATTGAAAGGCTGATTAAAGCGTACACTTAGATGGTTTGGGTATGTAGAGTGGATGAAAGAAAAAGGTATTGAAAGTATAATATATGACGTGAAATTAAATGATAGAAGTAGTTGAGGATGCCTAAGTCATGGCACGTGAATAAAGCAAGAAGTGTGTGCCAAGATCGAGTTATTCGGCGGTTCGTCCTTTCTGCCCACCCCTTTGGGGACACGGTGTGATTGCTAGTTAGATAAACTTAAAACAATCTTATTAGTATGTACTTTAAAAAAATCTTTTTATTTAAATTATGTTGTTTTTAGGCTATTATCAACTTGTAATTCTAATCATTACGATTATTCCTGCATTAGAGTTTCCCTTTTTTAATATTTAATACTTTTCTGTAGCCCTACAATCAAAATTGTGTACAAGATAAATTTTTTTTTTGCTAAAGTTAGTTAAACGATACTTAACAAACTTATATTCATGTGAGCAGCACACAAGGATCCGCACAACTGCTCCTAACCTTCTGGAGCAAGCGAGACTGTGTCATGCCAAATTGGGGTATGTTGTGAGGCTGATGGCAGAGGGGATGAGAAGGAGATGGGTTAGAGGAAGGTGGGGAAGTACCTGGCTATTCAAATCTGGTCACAAAATACGGCATAAGCCATTTCAAGCAATTTTTATACAAAAATCATATGTCTTACAGTGCTCAAACAATAAATTTATAATCAATGATTTTTAACAAAAATTACAATTAATTACTATAAATAGCTAAAATCAGCAATTTCCGCCAACAGACAACTAGGTGAGCGGTTAAGTCGGTCGCCAAAATTATTGTTTAGTTACGGTGGTTACAGTTCAAATCCAACTTGTGCCGATTTTATTAATGTTTTCTTTTTAAATATTTTTCCACAGTTTTAATTATATTATAAAATTTAGTAAAACGGTTTATCGCCAACACTGTTTAATAATAATATTTTTAAATACATTTTTTTTAAATGTATTTTTCCCGGTTTTATTTTTATTATAAATTTTAGTAAAACCGTTTCGTCGTTTGAACATTAAATAATGAAAACAAATAACAGCGCACCTAACTAACTTTTATTCTTGTGAGCACCGCTCAAGCAAGTAAGATTATTGTACCCCAAAATTGGGTATTTTGTGAGGCTGATGGTAGAGGGAATGGAAAGAAGATGGGTAAAGGAATGTGAGGAAGTACCTGGCTATTCAGATCTAGTCACAAAACACAGTAAAATCCATTTAAGCAATTTTATTTGATTAGAGGCCATTAAAGGAATTGATTATTTGCCATTTTAGAGGCACTTAAACAATTATTTGTGGTCTAGCGGTGATTCAAAAAAAAAAGTTTTGCCCCGTGTTCTTAAAATACACTGAAATATAATATTAAAAAAAATGTTTAAAATAAGCATTATGGTGGACATTACATTAAATTAAAACCGACCAATTTATGTTGGAACACAAAGTTGCCGTACATATGATGTAAAATATCGACCCGAAAAAACGTTTTTTTTAAACGTATTGTTTTTATAATTTTATTTACGTAATCATGTTTACATAGCAAATATAATAATTAAAAAAAAAAACAATAAACCCGCTAATAATTTTCAAAGTTGCCTCTAAAATTGTGAAAATTTGTTTTTTCTCATGGCATATTCTTCATAATTTAAAACAAAAATACATATAATACTTATCATCCGTACTAGATATTTACTAAAACCTTTTAATATTTTTATTTTTGAAACTGTTAATACATGGTGGAATTCCATTATAGTGTATTATAATAAAACAAATATAAAACTTTTTTCCACTCCGGGTTTCAGCTCGTTAGAACCAGTCTGAAGATGGCCCTAACGAGCTGAAACCCGGTTACGGTCAAATAAAAATTAAAGTGGAAAAAAGTTTTATATTTGTTTTATTATAATATACTAAAACTTTAATTAAAAAAAAATACATCATTCAGTTTCGATGGGTATTTTGGCCTTAAATCCAAAATTAAGTTATGTATGAAACAGGCAGCGCAGCCGTTCCTCTTAAGACTTGGAAAAACCTCACCCCCCATAAACCAGGACACCCTTGTTAAGTCACCAAACGTAGCGAACCACTTGGGGTGACCTATGGTAGGGGGGTTGCTCTTCCATTAAATCCGGGACGGCGGTACCTACACCTGCCTCCCAAATTAAATCGCCCAGGTTGAAGGCAGTTGGGACTCTTGTGCGGTCTGAACTCTTATGCGGTATTCATATACAAAAATCATTTATCATTTCATACATAATCTACTGTTAACACCTGGACAAATCTCACCCCCCATGAACCCGGGCACCCCTGCTAATTCACCAAACGAATCTAACCACTTGGTGAGACCTATGACAGAGGTGTGGTTATCTATTAAATAGTTCCTGGGCAGCGGTACCTACACCTGCCTCCTAGATCGAATCTACCAGTTTGAAAGCAGTTGGGACTCTTGTGCAGTCGGGACTCTTGTGCAGTTGGGACTTTTGTGCAGAATTCTCATAGAAAAATCATATATCATTTCATACAAACTCTACTGTTAAGACGTGCAAAAACTTAACCCTCATGAACCCGGGCACCCCTGCTAATTCACCAAACGAATCTAACCACTTGGTGAGACCTATGACAGAGATGTGGTTATCTATTAAATGGTTCCCGGGCAGCGGTACCTACACCTGCCTCCTAGATCGAATCTACCAGGTTGAAAGCAGTTGGGACTCTTGTGCGGTTAGGACTCTTGTGCAGTTGGGACTTTTGTGCGGAATTCTCATAGAAAAATCATTTATCATTTCATACAAACTCTACTGTTAAGACGTGCAAAAACTTAAACCCCATGAACCCGGGCACCCCTGCTAATTCACCAAACGAATCTAACCACTTGGTGAGACCTATGACAGAGATATGGTTATCTATTAAATGGTTCCCGGGCAGCGGTACCTACACCTGCCTCTTAGATCGAATCTACCAGGTTGAAAGCAGTTGGGACTCTTGTGCAGTTGGGACTCTTGTGCAGTTGGGACTTTTGTGCGGAATTCTCATAGAAAAATCATATATCATTTCATACAAACTCTACTGTTAAGACGTGCAAAAACTTAAACCCCATGAACCCGGGCACCCCTGCTAATTCACCAAACGAATCTAACCACTTGGTGAGACCTATGACAGAGATATGGTTATCTATTAAATGGTTCCCGGGCAGCGGTACCTACACCTGCCTCCTAGATCGAATCTACCAGGTTGAAAGCAGTTGGGACTCTTGTGCAGTCGGGACTCTTATGCTGTTGGGACTTTTGTGCAGAATTCTCATAGAAAAATCATATATCATTTCATACAAACTCTACTGTTAAGACGTGCAAAAACTTAACCCTCATGAACCCGGGCACCCCTGCTAATTCACCAAACGAATCAAACCACTTGGTGAGACCTATGACAGAGGTTTGGTTATCTATTAAATAGTTCCCGGGGCAGCGGTACCTACACCTGCCTCCTAGATCGAATCTACCAGTTTGAAAGCAGTTGGGACTCTTGTGCAGTTGGGACTCTTGTGCAGTTGGGACTCTTGTGCAGTTGGGACTCTTGTGCAGTTGGGACTTTTGTGCGGAATTCTCATAGAAAAATCATATATCATTTCATACAAACTCTACTGTTAAGACGTGCAAAAACTTAACCCTCATGAACCCGGGCACCCCTGCTAATTCACCAAACGAATCTAACCACTTGGTGAGACCTATGACAGAGATGTGGTTATCTATTAAATGGTTCCCGGGCAGCGGTACCTACACCTGCCTCCTAGATCGAATCTACCAGGTTGAAAGCAGTTGGGACTCTTGTGCAGTTGGGACTCTTATGCAGTTGGGACTTTTGTGTGGAATTCTCATAGAAAAATCATATATCATTTCATACAAACTCTACTGTTAAGACTGCACAAACTTAACCCCCATGAACCAGGGCACCCCTGCTAAGTCACCAAACTTAGCGAACCAATTGGGGTGACCTATGGTAGAGGTCATGTTTATCCATTAAATCCCGGGGCGGCGGTACCTACACCCGCCTTTCAAATTGAATTTCCCAGGTTGAAAGCAGTTGGGACTCTTATACGGTTGGGACTCTTGTCCGATTGGGACTCTTGTGCAGTATTCACATAGAAAAATCATACATCATTTCATAAATACTCTACTGTTAAGACCTGAACAAACCTCACCCGCAAGAACCCGGGCACCCCTGCTAAGTCACTAAATGTAACGAACCACTTGAGGTGACCTATGGCAGAGGTGTTGGTTATCCATTAAATGGTTTCCGGGTGGCGGTGTCTACGCCTGCCTCCGAAATTGGATCTCTCAAGTTAGAAGCAGTTGGGACTCTTGTGCGTTATTCGCAAAAAATCGTCAAGGTAGTGTTAATTCAACGAATCGTTCCGGGGCGGCGGTACCTATACTCGTTAAGAACCAGTTGATAACAAAGCAGTCCGATTGGTTCATTTAAATCGTATCAACAAATGAGCACAGTGAAGAACCACGTGCACGCCTTTGATAAACACAGCGCCCTGATTGGTTCATTCAAATCGGATCAACAAAGGGAAAAGTGTAAAATGTATATGTGATGGAAAAATGGGCGTGGTTTACAGCAAAATCTATGTGACGAAAGTTGATCTTTTGGATCAACGTTTATATGCCTGATTTGGTATTGGATCAACAAATTAGGGTGGATCAACAAATTCCTCCGGATCAACAAATTCCTGGCGTACCGTCGCGTCTGATCAACATAGTACGAGAGGGGATCTCTATATATATATATATATATATATATATATATATGTATATATATATATATATATATATATATATATAACATATATATATATATATATATATATATACATATATAGCTAATATGTACTAGGTGTGTTCAAAAGAAAAGGTGAATTTTGAATTTCGCGGGCTGTGTACATTCGATTTTTTTTGTTTATGTTGGTACACATATGTTTATCATATGTTAGCATTATCAGCCATTTTGGATTAATGGTTTGTTTTTGACAACTGGAAAGGTTAGTCACGTTTTTGTGTGTTCTACGATTTTTTACTTTTGAAAAACATGGATCAAAGAATATGTAAATTAAATTTTGCGTTAAAAATGGAATAAAGTGCTCCAACGCACATAAAATGTTGACTGGCATTCGGCGAGTCTACTTTGTCTCAAAAAGGTGTTTATAAGTGGTACAAGCGCTTTACAGAAGGCTGAGAAGATGTTAATGACGATGAGCGTCCTGCAGTTGCAACCACGTCAACAAACGAAGAAAACATCAAAGGGTCATAACTGGTGATTAAACGTGGGTACATGGTTATGACGTCGAAACCAAGGCCCAATCATCCCAATGGAAGCGGCCAGAAGAGCCAAGACCGAAAAAAGCACGTCAAGTTCTGTATCGGACGCTTTGCCGCCCATTTTTGTATTTTGTGAATAATCGTAACTTGTAAGGGAATCGGGTCCTGTGGAAAATAAATGTTGCTTCACTGTTCGCACACAGGCCCGATTCCCGATATTTTTGTATATGTCGGGTGGTCTGGGGATGAGCATGTTCCCCCAGACCACTCTAAGTTTTGAATGAATAAAGATGACAGAGCGAGATGAGGCGGTGGGAGGGAGACGGTGATATCGAGTAGATCTCACGGCGCTACTCGATGCAGATTTTTGTGTCTATAGCGCCGTGAGATGCCAACTAGGCCGCCCAGCGTAGCGCCTAGGTGGTATTTATATACATGCCGATAACGGAAAAATCGGCAGTCATCCAGCGACGGTCAGACCGATATCACCTCTGCTCCACCGACCGCTCTACCTCGCTCTACTGAAACCGACCTGCCTTCTTCTTCTTTGACCCCCCGCTGACTCTTGGACCATCCCCCGGACGACCAACACTCACGGAACCAGACCATTGAATAACCACGGACAAGGCACGCAGAGCAGAATCCGAGTTTGCACAAAAGTGTGTATTGTGCAAACTGATTTGTACAGCCGCAGGAGTTTTTGCACAAAAAGGATTTTTGTGCAAAAGGCAAAGTGACACAGAAATCGTCGTCGTTCCCTCCCGCAAAAGGGAACGATAGGTCGCCACCCCCTCCCCTCCAGACCGCTTCGTAGATTGGGATCAGCAGGCCTCTACAGTTCGCTTGTGTGCCAGGACACGTCTGGTACAAGTTCGATCAAATGTGAAGGTTTTGCTCACTGTTTTCTTCGATTACAATGGCGTGGTGCATCATGAGTTCTTGCCAACAGGTCGTACGGTTAATAAGAAATACTACAAGGAAGTTATGCAATGTTTGCGTGAAGCAATACGGCTCAAACGATCGGAATTATGGAAAAACAAATCATGGATTTTGCATCACAATAATGCACCAGCTCACACATCAATGCTTGTTCGTTATTATTTGGCCAAAAACAACACCGTTATCACGCCTCAACCACCGTATTCACCAGATTTAGCTCCCTGCGACTTTTTCCTATTCCCGAAACTGAAGAGACCAATGAAAGGAAAGCGTTTTGCCACAAGTGATGAGATAGTCAGAATCGAAGAACGAGCTGATGGCCATACTGAAAAGCGCATTCCAGAAGTGCTTTGAGGATTGGAAGAAGCGCTGGCATAAGTGCTTTATATCTGAGGGGGATTACTTTGAAAGGGAGAAAATGGATATTGATGAATAAATAAACACTTTTCGAAAAAATTCAAAATTCACCTTTTCTTTTGAACACACCTCGTATAGAGCCCGGAGATACTTTAATAATGCACAACTGCTGACCCTGTACAAATCGCAAGTGTACCCCACTGTTGAATTTGGTAGCCACCTCTGGTCTGGAGCCCCCAAAATACCTGAAAAACCCTTGACTCTGTACAGAATCGAGCAGTCAGTTCAATAGATTCCTCTATCTTATCAAACGGATTTCAATCTGTATGCGAATGCTGTCTTTCTACCGATATTTCAACGGAAGATGCTCTGAAGAACTGGCGACATTGATCCCTTCGGCACAGGTGCATAGTAGGGAAACAAGGCAACACACTCGCCCAACTTTTGTACACGGTTGACATTGGTCACATGAGAATGAGTCATTTCTACAACTCATTCTTGAGTTCAACAGCCTGACTAGAATGATTTGCCAGCCTGTTTCCTCCCTCCTACAACATGGGTCTCTTCAAGACCCAAGAGACCCGTGTTCACTCCTTCCTCTCCTCAAAAATACCCTCCACACAGCATCCTCAAAGATGACATAGGCCCTGAGGGAAATTATTTTCCTGTGTGGTAATAATGAAAAAATAATAAAAATTCAAAACGTTGTTGTGGAGATATATATACCAGTTGTAGTCATGTACACTTAACCTCTTCGGGCCCACTGTATCATATACGATACTCAAAATCTATTTCATAAATATTCTTTGCTGATAATGTTTATCAACCCAGACCCGAAGTATTAGATAAAGTAGGCATGTCAGTAAAACAGATGTCTACTTTATCTAATACTTCGGGTCTGGGTTGATAAACATTACCAGCAAAGAATATTTATGAAATATATCTTGAGTATCATATATGATACCGTAGGCCCGAAGAGGTTAATGACCTGAAAACGGACAGTGTGAAGGCTTGTATGGGAAATGTAATAGAGGTGTAGGTATCTAAGCAGAACTTTTCAGCTTGCAATGTCTTTTCCATAACAAGCTATGGAGCTTTCAAACTAGGGAAGTAACTAACAAACTACTGGTAGCATATAAAAATAATTACTTTCAAAATTATCACTAATTACTTGCGCAATATTTTTATTATTTTTGCCAGTCCGTTGGCTTTTAATGTTCGCTCTTTCTTTGCTAAATTCATCTACCATATTGGTCCACTCAGCATCCAGATTGTTCCACTGTGAGGGTTTGAGATGACTGCACAGTATCAACTTGCTTTTTGACACTTTAATCTTCTCCAATCTAAAATAATAGAAAATAAAAACACATTAAAAAAATAGCTACAATTATCACTATATAGGTTTGTTATTTTTTTGTAAGAATTAATTTCATAATATACCTGCAAGCCTGGGACACAGCCATACAAGCAAACTGTGGATGAGCCAGGTCTGAATTCTGAAAACAGGCAAGAACTGTATATAAATGTTACATTCTGTTTTTACTATCATGGCAACACCAATTTTAGAACAAATTACCGTATATTCAAATTTGAGGTTACGATAACTCTCTGATTTGAAATTTTGATGGAAAGGAAAACTGGCACACCTCAATCAACATTTTTAAAAATGTTAAACGTGTGCACTTCGCATTTTGATTTTTATTTAATTACTTCTCAGGAGGCCCTGAGGGAAATAATTTCCCTCAAGGACAATGTCATGCTTTGTGGATCTTTTGGAGGATAGTAAGGAGTGAACCTAGGTCTTAAAGTGACCTATGTATAGGAGGGGGGAAACACAGGCAAGCATATCATTCCACAGTTGGGCTGTTGACGAGTCGTAGAAGCGACCCATTCTCATGTTACAAATGTTGGGCGCGCATTTGGCGTGTTTCCTGACTGCACCGGGGCTGAAGGGATCAATGACACTAGTTCCTCAGTCCATTGAAATACGGGTAGAAGGTCAGCATTCCCATCTGACCAAAAGCCAAATTCTACAGTGGGGCGCACTTGCGATTTGTACAGGGTCAGCAGTTGTGTACTATTAAACGTACTTCTGCAAATACCCTCCACTCATACTGCATACAGACAAAGATCGCATACTTTTCTTAGTACCCTCATATACAATAGGCTACACCCTCAACTCAAAACACTCTGTACAATTTATTCAATACCAGATTAAAAAAAACTCTTTTTAATGAGTGATCTCCCGGCAACTGAAAGAATCATGCATGTCATCGCGTAGATTTGATTTAATCTATTTGTAAATTTATTCAAAATGATTTATTCCTACGTTGTTTAACTTTTTCTGTGTTGTTTTTGAATTGGACTGTAATGAGTATATTTATTTTGAAAAAAAAAAATTTACTATATAAATACTTCAAGTATCTTTAAATTACTTTTTGTTTTGTTTTCTATACTAAATAATGTAAAAGGTACTACACATATGTTATTATATTAACAAAATAGATTATTTTGTATCTATATATATATATATATAGAAATGGACTACTTGCGACAACACGGCCCAAGCTAGCGTAGCAAGTAGGGAACAATAAAAATGTCAAACAAATATTAATTAATACAATTATACAATACTGAATTAAAGTATCTGCGGGCCCTGTACAATATCTTTACTCTGGCTTCGATGGAGCCCCCATACCTGAACTGGTCACTTAAGGTTGTTTCCGTTAAAGGAGACTAGATTGTCATTTAACATCTAATAAATGGCTTCTTTGATATGTACATTTCAAAAATATAAAAATGACCCACAACCGAACCAACACATTCCGTCAACACACTTCTGTCGTTTTATCTCTTTGGTGGTGAAAGCATTTTTAATGATAACAAACCTTTATATCAGTCTTTTTAAACCAATCCAGTATTTGATTAGCCGTCACGGGAGCCTGGGTGCAACCCAATTGCACACAGAGGCTGTTAATATTTACCACTTCCTCAATATTCAACACCTTCTTGATGTTGTGTTTGGTGTTGGCATAGGCAGACTTCTTTATTGCTGCTAATTTAATCGCCAGTTCCTGGAAGATAATAATAATTAAAAAATCAAATATATAACAAACATCATCTTCTCCCCCTTGCCCTTATTTGGGTCCTAGGTCGGCGTCCCTGTCCCTCCTACTTCAGTGGCCTTCATCCATAGCGGACCCAGCCTCTGAGCAGCCCACTGGGCGTCATCCCTCTGAAATTGCCGACAGTGTTTTGTACAACATATACTCCTCCCCATTGGCATATGGCAATACTATTGACAAGTTGGTTCTACAAGTATGAAGATCAAAGCGGAAGCTATCTTCAGCAGTCATCACTTACACTTTTCTTTATCTAGGAAAGTGGGTTGTTAAAAGATAAGATGGACTCAATTGTATCATTAAATGAACTACTTAATTATAGAGATATACTCATATATAATACTATTTGTTGACATGCTGAATGATATCAAAATTAATGTTTCCTGGTCAAATTTCTAATGATAATGCAGTTATAACTATGTTTATTGGTAGTTGAAATAACTCACGATATCAAATTGAAGTCCGTGGGAAGCAGCTGCCAAATCCAAACATATAACAGACTTGGCTGAATCACTAATGTTGTTGCCTCCAAACATTTTCAGTTTCAGCAATCGGTCAAATTCACCAGCTTTTCTGAAAAAAATAACATAAATAAACGTGTTTAGTTCCCCAAAAGTTTTTGCGGTTATAAGTTTCAATACCTAAAGGTTTACAATTTAGACTAGTTTTTGGGTAAGTTTTTTTCTTCTAACAAAATAAGAACCTAATAACCTATTTTGGTAAATACACATATGAGCACGTATTTTTATTGTTAGTATTTTTTTATTTAAAAAGACCTATTTTATATATAATAAAATATGTTAATTAGACAGAACGGGTTCTTCGTTTGGGTTTTTTTCGTAAATAAAAATAAAATAATGTTTCAAATAAATACCTACTTTTCTTCTGCCAATATAATATCAACGACAAATAGGATTTAAACAGTAACTGCAATATCATGCAATGTGCAGTGTTTTCTAATATTATGTCCTGTGCATGCAAAAACTTTGTAATTTAACATTTTATTCTGGAGTGACCTACCAGGTAAGTATGTTTCTGTATCTGTTTGCACATAAGAAGATAAACCCTAGCAAGTAGCATTTTTTACAGCGCCCTTAAGGTGATTTTTTTACAAAAACGGCGCTATACGAGTCGTCCAAATAGTATTATTATTAATAAACTAATAAAAAGTGTTTTTCATTAATTTAGTGCGTATTAAGAAATACGTGCTTACATGCATATTTAAACATATTTTAAATAAAGTACAGTATTTATGTATAAAATGTGTTCTTAGTTTGGGTATAAAGAGAAAAACAAAAAACTAACCTAAAAATTCCATACAAAAACTTCAAACTTTACTAAGCTTTAAATAAATTTATAGACATAATTTTGCATCTCCGAGGACGTAAATAGTTGTTTCTTGTTGTAATTCAGTTAAAATTAACTGTTATTTCAATAACCTATGCGTATTAAGAATGAGTCTGAATTGTAAAACTTTACTAAGTTTTAAGCATAAGTAATTCAACAACTTTTAATTACCCGATAACAGCGGTTTCATCGCTGAAACCCAGTTTTGTCGCCATCAACTTTATTATTTCTGTCATTTTAAAATTGTTTAAATAGTAAAAGCAAAGAAAGGAAAAAATTGTCTTTCTGAAAAACTATTTGGCGCTAAACGCAAACACCATAGATATACCACTCTGTAAACGCATAGATACTCACCACACTACGAATCACGATAATACTTCCACACGACTGGTTTGCCCGATACTAATGAAGCCATGGCGTCGAAAAGTTCGACCAGTCGTCCTTCCCTAAAATCAACCTTACACTTTAGGAAAGGACGACCGAATGGTCGAACCTTTCAACGTCATGGCTTTTTTATTATCGGGGAAACCAGTCGTGTGGAAGGGCTATAAAACATATATACAACTTCAAAGTCCGTATTTTTCATATATGTATATTTATTTGACTTTTTAGTTCTTCGCTATAGGACATGGGTTCGGCCATACAACATTACCGGATTTCAACACATGTATGAATCGGCACACTTTATAAAAGTGATATAAAATCGTTAAAAGTATGAAAAAAACTAGCCGGAAACCTAATCTAACCTACCCTAATTAAAAAAAAGGCTTTAATAGGTTTGATTAGGTTTTTGGAATACTTTTTTTTTCATACTTGCAATGACTTTATATCACTTTGTATCAGTGTACCCAGAGTAAAATTTGGCCCACAGCTCGCCGTGAGTCTATTTTGTCATAAGTAGTTTCCCCAGAATATGTTCTACATATATACGAAAAGAAACGTTGCCCATCAGAACGCCGGTATTCAACGAATACACATTTTGGGTATCTGATGGACAATCTCAGCGCACCAGAAGTTAATCGTCAATTTTCGGTCTGACAGGGTTCTTTCAAATTTTGTATAGGGTTATTTGGTTCATTTTACATTTCCCTAATGGTGGACTCTACAATACTGCCCAAAACGTTTACTCTTTAAGTATTTCTTTAGAAAATTATCATTATGCATTTACCAAAAACAACAATAAATCTTTTGTACTTGCTTTACAAAAATATTCTGTCAATAAAAACCTGTCCTTTATTTGGTTTTTCTTATTCACGCTTATACACCCCGTTTTTTTAATGTGAATACCACACAAGAGTCACAACTGCTCCCAACCGTCTGGAGCAGTGAGACTATGGCATCCCCAATTGGGAAATGTTGTGAAACTTTACTAAGTTTTTACTAAAACCTGTTCTTTATTTGGTTTTTCTTATTCACGCTTATACACCCCGTTTTTTTAATGTGAATACCACACAAGAGTCACAACTGCTCCCAACCGTCTGGAGCAGTGAGACTATGGCATCCCCAATTGGGAAATGTTGTGAGACTGATGGTAAGGGGGAGGGGAAGGAGAAGGGGAAGACGATGGTGGGGAAATAACCCGTTGCCCTTCTTTCACATATATAAACGTTTTATGATTGAAAGTTATTATCTACTTCTTTTTATACATCACAAATGAATATTAGCGATACAGGTGTAAATAATTTGCTCATACGAACAGTAATAATTAGCTAATAATAACGTAAAGTAAGGGAATTAGATAAAGTAATTTTATTCAACTTGACGACAAACTAAAGATGAGTACAAGACTTTTGACCGATTCCCGGGCGAATTACATTCCAGTAATTTTTTTTAAATATTTATTATATTAAAACATTTCCCTGTAAAGGGTATTACGCGCATTTGCGTGATCAATCGGGAGCGATTAAAGTTAAAATATTTTTAAACATTTTGGATGCTGAAACCCAGCAGTGTGATATAATTGGAGGTAATTCTTTCCTAGTGGGATTCAGTAGAAAAACACAAAATAAAAAAAAAAAATAAAAATACTGTCAGGTTCATAAAAATAAATAAAAAATATTTACATACGTGGAGGTCATGTTTACGTAAAGTAAAAAAATTAACTTAATTTTTTACTTTACGTTAATAAAAAGAAGTGATGCCTCCATTAATAACATGACATTTTTATAGACCTTGATATAGCCTTTTGTAATCACCTAAAATAAATGACCGAATTCACCGAAATACTTTTCTAAAATGTGCATTTTAAATAATAGGAATTCCCAGACTGGGCCGGTCATAAAATAATTTAGCACAAAGGCTAGCCGAACCTATTGTTAGAAAAATTGTAACTACTACATCGTAAAATAAAATAATCTTAATTGCTATTTCGGAAAGTCCGCAATTCCTTTGAGATTTTTACGCTTCCATCCCAGAAGGAAGTAACTGATCTTCGCCCTTCGGAGATCAAACATCGGAGACCGCCCAGGCCTCTGACTATCGCCGCGTTGTACCTACTCCTGATCCGGAGGTACATGAATACCTAGTGCGAACGCGAGGACTCTACATACAAAGCAGCCACTGGACCCTGGACAGCCATCACCAAAAAGGGAAGTGCCTCTGACTCTAATGATAATTCCTCCACCCTGTCAGCCAAGTGAATCTCTAACTTTAAACAACAAATTTATCATACAAATAAGCCAGTGAACCTCTAATTTTAAGAATACAACTTTTTGTGTAGATTTAAGGAAGTAATTAGTTAATTTTAAGTACAAAGACTTTACAAGTAGATTTAAGTAATTGCCTATCTAATTTTATTGAATTAATTATGTCTAATTAAGATTAACTCTAGTTTTAAGACTAACCCCACGACTATCAAAATAAATTACTTGTAACTACCTAAGATCGCATTTCTGTTCCTCCCTTTTTGCGTTATTCCTAGAATTATACCAACTGCACTACACACCGTCATATCAGCCTGTAACTATTTTTCTTTTTTCTAATTATATTGATATAGCCTTTTGTAATCACATAAAATAATTGACCGAATTCACCGAAATATTTAGATTTAAAATGTGCATTTTAAATAATAGGAATTCCCAGATTAGACCGGCCATAAAATAAATTTAGTACAAAGGCTAGCCGAACCTATTGTTAGGAAAAATCGTAACTAAAATAATATAATCTTAACTGCTATTTTGGGAAAACCCGCAATTCCGTTGGAATTTTATGAGACGGCAATAAACATCTCAAAGGAACAAAGGCCGCTGAACAATGCGGGTTAAAAGATAATACCTACAGGTAGACAGGTAGACAGAAGGACAGTGGCCTCTAGGAGAGAGTCGATTGCCAGAGTCCGCCCAGGACGGAGAGTCGAGTGAAAGCTTCCACCGAGGAAGCACGAGTCGGTTGCAGTAGTCCGCCCAGGACAGAAGAGTCGGTTGCAGTAGTCCGCCCAGGACACACAGCCAAGTGAAACCTTCCGCCCAGGATGGTTCCTATTCTAGCTCCTTGGAGAGGCCGCCCAGGTCCTCTGACGACGAGGGAATTCTACGCTTCCATCCCAGAAGGAAGTAACTGATCTTCGCCCTTCGGAGGTCAACATCGGAGACCGCCCATGCCTCTGATTATCGCCGCGTTGCACCTACTCCCGATCCGGAGGTACACGAATACGTAGTGCGAACGCGAGGACTCTACATACAACGCAGCCACTGGACCCTGGACAGTCCATCACCAAAAAGGGAAGTGCCTCTGACTCTAATGATAATTCCTCCCACAACATAAGCCAGTGAACCTCTAATTTTAAGTACAAAGACTTTAACAGTAGAACTAAGTAATTGCCTAAGCCAGTGAACCTCTAATTTTAAGTACAAAGACTTTAACAGTAGAATTAAGTAATTGCGTATCTAGTTTTATTGAATTGTCTAATTAAGTTTTACTCTAGTTTTAAGACTAACCCCACGTATATAAAAATAAATTACTTGTAACTACCTAAGATCGCATTTCTATTCCTCCCTTTTTGCGTTATTCCTAGAATAATACCAACTGCCCGACGAACCGTCATATCAATATGCCCCAGTAGGAAAGAATTACTTAATTAAGTACCAAATTTTATTTCTTTATCGTCGCTATTTTTTTAAATGGCCACCCCGCGGAATGTTTGTGGTAATTGATATCAATGGTAACACCGTTTTACGATTGTCAAAAAAGAATTCACTTTAGAGAGGAGGTTATGTTATGCAGTTTTAATATTACTACAATATAATACACATATTTAAGGATAATGGCTGGAAGTCGTCTGGAAAAAGTAGGAACCATATTCACACGGTAATAATATTTTATTTGGTAATATTATTTTAAGGTTTTAAAATAAATCTAAAGTTTTAAATATTATGATATCATGAGGAATTTCTGTTAAAGTTACTGTTGGCTATTTAAAGTTCTTTATTTATGTTAGCACATACCGGGTATATTTATTACAACTTTTTAATTCATTTTAGACCATAATCTTTTATAAGAGAAGTAAAAAAAAAAGTACCTACCGAGTTACTTTTATTTTCTACTTATGCGGTAATTCAAATATAGTTCTAAATATTGGCCTCCCCGTATTTTATTTTCTGTCAGGATTTTCGGCGGGAAGCGTCTAAAGTTTTATTTGAGAAGATATATATTTTTAAAATGCCTCCAATACGTAAAACCAAGAGCAAACCAATCTCTTCTATGAATGAGAATAATTATTCTCTGTCGGAAAGTACTAAGCGTAAGATGTATTTGTGCAAAAATGAAATGCCATCTATGAAAAGTGGAAGTGGTGATATAATTGAACCTTTTAACCAAAAACCTTACCAAGCAATGTCCAACGAAGTTGAAACATTGTACCAAGGCAGAGAGAAACAGAGATTGGACAACACAGCTGGTATAGGTAAAAGCAGCAAGGATATAGTAATGAGGTCTTTCAGCGCACAAAATGCTAACAGGTGAGAACTAAAGACTTTTTTCTTGTATTTTACCACTTTTTCAATATTATGGTCATTTCCCGCTGTTCAATGTTATTAACAATTTGTTTCACATATTTTTCGGCTGAATAATGTGATGAAACCTGCAGAAAAGAGCTTATGGATAAACTCTTTACAAATATGGGATATCTTACCAGTCAATATGATAAGGATCTTTGCTTAATCCGGGACAACATAAATAAGCTAGAAGTTTTCATGTCCCAAGCAATAAAGTCTTCTAAAGATGCCATCAAGACTTTTGAATGGCGGGTCGCGGGATTCAAAGACTTGTTCAAATCCTTTGAAGACAGGTAAATTCTAGTTTTTGGAATTTGTTATATTTAACTGATCTTTTTTTTATGAAATGTTAAAAATTGCAAATAGGGTTGCCCTTTATTGTCATCACTAATAATTACCACTTTGATTCGGATCTGAATAACTGCCAATTATTTTGTTTTGGTTTTCCCATTTAAACCTACACGATTTGTAAATACATATTATTAATTACAAATAAATACTATATTTCAGTTGGAAACTATTGGAAGAAGAACAAAAGGTTCAGGAATCAAATTTGGCCCAAAACGTGCTGGAAGATACATTAATGCTGATTAATAACCTGGTCAAGAACGCAAGGAATGACAAGTAGACATCTTCCTGAAGGCCTCGCGTTCCTAGCTTTTTCATTTCATCTGATGTATTTATCATAAAACTAAGAATAAACGTTCACTTAACACCCTGTTTATTTATTATTTTTGTGTAACTTTGTATGTAAGAAATGTACTATACTCATTGCAAGTTTAGAAAACATCCCAGAAATATGAACTAATCAAATTTTTTTGAGGCTGTAAAATTTAATAGACAAAAATTTGTTTTGTTTATTCCACATACCTAAGAAAGGATAGACAGCGTAACCAAACCATTCATCCTATTAACCACAGCTGTGAGTAAATAATCTAGTATTTAGCAGGATCCTATTCCAATGTTATAAAATAATGGCTCCCGGTATTATTTCTGTTTTGGGCTCTCAGTACCTTGCAGTATTTTGATAATTAGACATTGGATCATATGCATTTTCTAAGTAAATACGGAAATACAAGCTTTAAACATGTAAGTCCACTTGAACACTGTTGATTATAAACAAGATTTCAAAATATTTGGAAATATATCAATACTTCTCTATCAAACCATAAATATTTAGGCTCACATGTTCAATAATAATGCTAAAAATATTGGCAGGTGTTACCCCTTGTCCCTAAATAGGATATTTTCACAAACTATTGATACCGTTAAAAATGTGCAGAAGATTTATAGTTAATATTTCTGAATCCGACAATCGCACTTAAAATGTGTAATTTTAATATTTTCGTTAATAATTACTAATTTTAAAAACAATCTTAAATTGCATATTCCGAGACAGTTCGAACTTGTTAAAATGTCATTATGATGTAGATAACTTCACTGACTGGTAAGTCGGTTGTCACGTGACATCAACGACGCCATATTCACGAACATGCCGTTTAGGCAAGAAATCAAATATTTACATTTTAAATCAAAGAAAATTTATATGTGAACGTGAAAATGCCATCGTTATCGTAATTTTTTGCCATAATAAAAAAAACGTGAGTAAGTACACTATTCATATGGTATTGAAGAAAGCTAAAAATGAAATATGTTGGACTGTCTGATTTTATTTATCCAATATGGAGTAGGTACCCTAACTAACTATCCATCATGCTGTTTCTCCGCAGGGGTAGGTAGAAAAGATGGACCACCGAACAACTCGATCTTGGCATATACTTTTTGCTTCATTCACATTTATACACCGTCTCATACATTCTCCTCTATTATTTTGACTTCTGACATGGCCCAACCAAGTATTTAATTCGCTTAATCGTGCCATGTCTTCCTCGAGCTTCCCCGGCTTCTTCCATTCACATTCATGTCATATATTCTTCTTACACTCCTTTTTTCAATCATTCACTCTACATGCTCAAACCATCTAAGCGAAGATTTCTTAATCCTAGTCATTACGCTTACATCGGCTTTGCATTTTTTACAAATCTCATCATTTTTTATACAATCATACATTGTTTTACCACACATTCGCCTCAGAGATCTCATTTCTACGGCATTCAGTCTACTTTCATCCTTCCTCTGTCAGTTCCATGCCTCACTGCCATATGTCAGGATTGGTATCAGCACTCCATTGTGGACTGCTAGCTTCACTTTGGACAATTTTTTGTTAGCGCCAACCGCGTTCAGTCCTCCGTTAATGGAGTTTCCTGCATTCACCCTTCAATATCCATATCAGTCTTTCCATCTCTCGTAAACATACTTCCCAAATATACAAACTCATCGACCTGCTCCAAGTATTCTTTATTAACAACTACTCGTATATTGCACACTGTTTTCGTACTATCCCTTTTAAACACCATGACTTTAGACTTACTTACATTCATCATTAGCTCATTCTTCATACATACTACGTTCATCCTAGATACGAGGGACTGTAGATCTTCCATACTGTTAGCAATCAGTACCGCATCATCAGCATACAACAAGCAATACTTTTAGATTACTCATTTTCGCGCCCAAGCCCACCTCTTTCAATTCTTGCATACATGTATAGATTGAATAACCACGGTGACATTACGCAGCCTTGGTTTACACCTTTTGTGATGTCAAACCACTCTAAGATCACCGTTTACCCTTACCCTTGTGTATTTAAACCCGCCTAACTGTTCTCTTCTACACAGACTTTGATCTGGATGCTACAGGCTCATTAAAGTTCCACTTCCGTATTGAGATTGTGAAGTCGTCAACCCTTGTCTGCTCCTAACCCACTCATTCGTCACTATAACTTTACAAACATTATGCTTTCATTATTTTTAGGGTGGAAGGACTCCTGAGATGTGGAGGCATGCGGGTAGAGGAGCGGCCCCTATGGTGGGATGTGTATCGCGCCTTCCCGGCCCCCAGAGAGCCGGATTTTGCAAAACCCATCCCAAAAGTCTCCATTAGAAACATCTTCTATGAGGAGGATGCCTTGAGAGCGTAAGTAACTTATGGATTTAACACAAAGATGATTTAAGATTGCCAGTCAATACTCTTGTTGGGTTTCACTTTATTCTTCAACCAATGGTTTGGAGAGCCTTAAATATCCATCATCAGGGCTTAAGGCTCTCTTAAGAAGGAGAGGAGGTAATGCAAGATGGTGCAATACCCCAAATGTGAAACAATACATTTTTATAATTGTTTTTTGTCTATTAATATACATAATTTATTAGCCAGCATTCTAGCATGCTATGTATGTATATTTACAATATATATATATATTTTTTTTAAAAGATAGACAAATATTCCCTGGTTACGAATAACCTGACAATATTTGAAAATCTCCTACTACCATCACAGTAAGCGGAAGATGTTGCTTGTGTCGTAATGGAGGACTTAGCCAGCCGAGGAATTGAACTCACGACGCCTGGGTGAGACCCAAACGCGATGCCAACTCAGCCACCGACCGGTCATAATATAGCATGCATAATGGCATTGTGGCAGTTACTTGGCTACTTAGAAATTTTTATTAAAAGATTTGTGCGTGGATTAGCACCCTTGTGATGGCAGCACTGGAATTCTGGCAGGGTTCCATTTACATGCGACGGAGCCAATTCCTGATGATTTCTAAAATTTTATTTTTTATTTTCATGTCTTATCTTTTTGTATTTTTCCCTTACAATATTTTTATCTTTCCTTATATTTTGATATACGTATTGTATTATATGGAACTCGTGGGATTGCACCACTCTCCCCGAGATCTAGAATGAACACAAACAAAAACCCTGATTCTAGGCCAGATCCCTGACCAAATTAATATGTTATGATTGTAATAGTTATTTTTTTTATTTAAGGTTATCAATATTCCTAACTATGTCTCCTTCACTACCTGCCTGCTTGATTACTGTGAATATCGGAGCTAACAATGCAAACCTTCACCGACTTTTCCTCTTGGCGGATAAGTTTATACATCTGTAATTTAAATTGACACAAATGATTTATTGTATGCTTTTTGTTTCAGAAAATTTCATAAAACGGGCCTGCCACTGGGAACTGTAACCTTATCAGATGAAAAGTACAAAAGTAACTCTCAAAAGGTGATTGATATATATAAGAAAATGAGCGCTGATAATCCAGAAGCCGGCCCGGCCCTATATGATGAATGTATTGCAGCCCTAGAAAGAGAATTGTCCTCTCAGAAAAATTATCAGCAAACCCGCCATGAGGAGCTCGAGGTAGCAGACGATAATCAAACCATCGTCTCCATGTTTACCGAAAGTCAAAAATCCCATAACACGGAACAGACCATCAAAAATATTTTTAAAGATTAAAATTGTGTTTTTATTTTGAATTTATGCATTGTTAGATATCAAATTATAAGTATGTACTAGTTGGAAAATCTAATTTGTTTTATTCATTTACACAATATCATCTCTGTTCTAGTTTTCTGCCAGAAGAGGGACAATGTTTAAGATTTATCCATTTTGTGAGATCATCATGCAATATAGAAATGTTACTTTAATTATTGTCTAGGTTTAGTACCTAAACGTTATCGGTCATTCTTTTAATGAGATACGTTTTATATCATCGATTCAGTACTCAAAAATACTTTCATAGTATTAGATACTCTATTAACATTAACTTTTATGGAAATGAAGAAGACCAAGTTCTGGGAAGGAAAAAGGTATGAAAGGTGGGTAAGGAATCTGGTGGGCGGTGTGTCTAAGAGTGACATGTTAATCTATCCTTCCCACTGTGGTGCAAGGTGATGGGTCAAGTCCGTCTCTGATCTCTCCTGATCCAGCCCACCATGCAGTTGGCGGGCAGACGCATTCGCCGCCAAAAACTGGAAAAACCTCACCCCATAAACCCAGGCAACCCTGCTAAGTCTTTAAACGTGGTAAAGGTGTTGGTTATCCAATGTATGGTTCCCGGTTTGGCAGCTTGAGATGGCAATAGCCATGTTTAATAACCAGATCTGAATAGCCAGGTACTTCCCAACCTTCCAATCCCATCTTCCCCTCCTCACTTTCAATCTCACAACATACCCCAACTAGGGATATGCCATGGTCCTACTGGCTCCGGCACTTGGGAGCATTGGAACACTTGTTCGTTATTCACATTTTAAAAAACTATTTTAATAATAAGCCCATGTCTTATGCATCAGAATGCCAATGCTCCACCTCTTTTCACCAGAATCATTAGACACAAATTGTTATCTGATGGTGATGAAATGAACAAACAATGTGTGACTAACTTTTTATTATAGATAACTTTTTATCTTATCTTATGTAGGCTAGGTATCGGGAAGTATAACAGGGATGTACTAAGTTACAGTATGAAGATAATAAATAAAACAGGGTTATAAAAGTAATTATTAATTTAAATTGCACAAATTTATTAATTATACGCCATCAGAACGAACAAAAAAAGTTAATTAAAATGCAATAATCATTCATGAAATAATTAAAAGAATCAACTCTTCTTATTGCACTTATCTTTATTTGGCGGCCACTCTACCTAATATTGTAATTATCTGGGCTTTTTATACTTTATCAAAGACCATGAATGCCAAAACCTTGAGAAAAATGCTTCGTGCATCACTTTTAAAAAGTTTTCCCATTTTCATTTTGTATCAAAACATAGAACTTTCAAGAAAGTCAATTGAATATATTTTGAGACCCGAATATCTAATTTTTAAAAAACATCTGTTCTTTAGTTCCTAGTTTGGCCATCTGCAAATTTAACTATGGCGAGCAGTAGTTTGATTTAGAAATTATACAATGAACAGTTACACTGCGTCTTGTGTAGACAAGTCGATGTGAATGTGATTGCAACGAGCTTTAAAGCGAAGAGATACAAAGTGGCAACTCTGTCCTATGTGCCCACACATCGCCCGCTCCCGCTACTCCAGTCTCCAGGCGGCATCGCAGTATCTTCTGTTGATCGTAGATGGATTTTTTATTGATAACTCTTATGTTGAATACAAAATTTTATAGTATGACATCTGTGAAGTGGAACTAATATTATTATATATCTTGTAATCATAATATTTTCTTAGCTTTTAAATAGGAAATATAGTTTCCTTGGAAAAACATTTTGTTCATAAGGATTATTACAATCTCCGTTATTTGCACTGTCTGAGTTTATTAATATTGCGTTTGGGAAATATATAATCATTTGTGTGATATTTTATTATTTTGTTGTTTCCTTTAATATTTTCGTGGCATTAAGAAGAGCTCCATTAGCTTGGCCCATAAAGGCATTTTTACTTCAACCATGATGAAAAATAGCAAACACCATCGCGTCCACTTCACGAAAAAATATCAAATCAACTGATCACATCACTGAAGTCCTGCGCCACGATGCGCTGTTTGCTACTTGTTATTTGTCATGTACCATTTGACTTTTTCGCACCGCACCACGTCGTCTTCCCTTATGCAAGATGAAGCGTTAGAAGGTCGTTACTTAGGGTTGGGGTAGGTACTAATATGGTAATCAAGTCCTTTATTATTTGTTTGAGTTCTTACTTAGAGGCAGATAAGAAAACATTATTCTGGGTTTGCCTGATTACATCTAACCGGCCCTGGTGATGAGTTACAGGTTAGCGTGATAAGATTAGAATAGGAGACATACAAGGTGTGTCAAAATAATTGTGCGTTTTGATGGTGAATGCCTAATTTACATTGTTCAGTGCCTATAATTTGAAAAAGAACTCAAAATGAAGTCTGGACGTTCACTATTCTTTTATTTGGCGGTCCTCCTGGGTATGTAACAAATCTCTAGTTTATTTTGGTTCCTTCTTACTAATTTTGCACACTTACATTTTATTGAAAATATTTACAAAGTGATTTTGCAAACATAATTGCATATTCCTTAGTTTTCTTGCCTAGTTCTTCTAACTTTATCTTACTACGATGCCGACAAAATAGTGGTAATGTTTATATTAAGTGGTTGTTTCTTTTGTTAGTGGTAGTGAGTGTGTTGGTGCAGGAAACTGAAGCCCGAAGGAAAATTTTACGAGGACGAAAAGCTTTGACCCGAACCTATTACCGTGAGTATTATTTTACTTTTTATTATGGATGGCAGTAGAACCAAAACCACCTCGGACGGTTTCGGTTGAACATGAGTGAGATAACTAATTTGTTCGACATTGCCAGAAGTAAAAAACAAAATGTAATTGTCAACATAAAACATGCGCAAGCGGCGACACTTGAGTATTTACAGCTTTACTTAGCAGTCATTGGCATTGTCACCCTTATTTTTCTCCCTTGCCAGAAACATTAACCTCTAGAAGCCAGACCCCTGCATTTGCAGTGTTGAAGAATCGTGCCCACGCATGATACGAAGCACTGCAGTTCTAGTGTTAATGTTGTACATTAATTTTGTCTTCAGTATTACCTCTGCTAATTAAAGACAAAAATAAAAATGTCATGATATTGTCTACATTTTGGTTTTAACGAAAATATATTTTTATTTATTGAAGTTTCTTGGCGGTCCCTACGGGACTGTTATGACATGTTTTCAGCATTATCTTTTAATTTTAGGTCAAAATGCTGTGGCGGCCTGGGTCGTGTCAGTCTTGGTGGGGATAGGAATGCTGTTTGTAGGAGCCATTGTGTACTTTGTCATGAGGAAAATGGTCTTGGGCAGTAGCGAACCGGAGACCAATCGAGTGGCATACCAGCCTGCTATGCAAAATGATGTGTAAACTGCAACAAGTTCATATGGCCCATGACTTAATCCAAAAATTGCTTCCATAGACAATAGAAACAAAGAAAATGGGCCACGAACCATTATCAATACGAAGCCGCATGCACAAAAGTGTCACCAATATCATTCACCCATACTACTGCAAATCGCATCTACGCACAGCAGCACCGCACCTGTTTCTACCTACACAGCAAATGCATAACTTTCACTGGCTCTACCGCTTTGATTGTCTGTGCAGTTTGGTTGTAGCCCGGCGATGGTCGGCATGCTTCAATGCCATATCTCCCGTTGATTCTATTATCTATGATAACTTCTGAAAATATTATAAATTAATTTCTGTTCAACTCCTTTAATGGAGTTCTCCAATTATTTTATTGTAAAATAGCATTTAAAAATAATTAGCCCTCTCATGAAGGGGTGTAAGACAGTATATATCACCATTTAGCCGATTTCACCAATCAAACTGAGCCGATCGCTAAGTTAAAATTAAGCTCAAAATGCATTCTGTGTCACCAGTATTGCTAAGCATAATATTATCTGCTTAAGTGGTAGCAGCACACTTAAAATTAAGCTATCTGTTATTCATATTGACATTAGCAATTTTTTTACGTGGCGGCTGCACTGACAACGGAATCAAAATTATAATTTTATGTTATAACTCTCTTTTTAAATATGCTGCAAACGACATTGGTTTATGCATTCTAGAATTTAAAATAACACCTGTATTTTATACGGTATTTAATTTCTAGAAATTAAATATTTAAGTGTCCTTTGGGGAGTTTTGTTTATGGAAATTGCCGAAATTAGTCGTCGGTAACATTTCGGATAAGCATTCATTCAGTTTTGATAGGTGAAAGCAACTTCGAGAGAAGAGTAACTGTGGAATTAAGTCAAAGAAAACCCGTTTAGTAGGTTTAAAAACACAGTACGGTATCTGTTTTTTTATGTATTTTGTCTAATACGTTCCAGCAGTGAAATAGTTTTGGTGCATTATTACACCATTTTCTGTATTGCAAAACACAATTGTGATTTCAAAAAGTACAATTTTTTTACATTATCTACTGCGGTTTTAAATATATATATAGTTTTTTTTTAAATATAAATGTTTTAATGTAATCTTAATAAAATTAAAATAAACCACACAAGTATTATGACTTTATTCATTCCTTCCTGAAAAAATTCACACCAAAAATGAAACAGCAAAAAGAAATATAATTTCATGTTTATTAAAATTTTAAATTACATTAAATTCTCATGTTTGGCCTTAACCTAAGCATTACCAATGAAATAACTAATCGAGTGTTAGTTCTATGTAAGTTGTCATTAGATCGATGAAAATGTAAATACTAGCGGTGAATTAATAATGAAATACTAAAACATTGTAAGGTCTCGGGAGCATCTTTACTAAAAAGCAGCTAATACTCCCAACAGACACCATGTTAATTAAGTGCTTTACAGCGCATAATATTATTATCATCACGGATTAAACCTATTATTCATAATATTATAATAATTATTATTGAAAATTCACTCAAAAGTATAATTCATTGATATTAAATATTTGAAATGGGATCGAAAGTTTTACAATTGTGGTGGTCAAATATTATTACGAGTTCATGCGTCAAACTGCGATTAAAAAAGGGGAAAAAAATTAAAGAGAAGTAATTTTTTATCATTATTTGACTACAGACAATTTGCATGACTCTTTTACAATACGGGATCTTGTTTGTGGATTTATTTAGAATTCTCTGCGATGGTATTTCTCGGGGTCGAAGTAGGATGTGACGACGACGCGGTGGCTGAACTTGCGACCGGTGAGAGTCTGCTGCGCCCGCTGGCAATCCGCCACCGAGTTGAACTCCACGAACACCTGAAGGAGACAAGTAAACACAATCATTAGTACCTACACATTTAAGACCTTCAATATGAGATGGTTACGAAAAAAACACCGCTTAATTTTTTTTTTACATGTCGTCGATAACAATTTGTCACCGAGTAAAGAATATTTGGCCACTTTACAGGAGACAAAAAACAGGCAGCAATTTTACACAAATGTGAGATTCGTGGTTAACCAACACCCCCGTTCCGAAGGGGGGTAATACACTTACCGTAAATGAGAGTTTTGTGCAATATTCAAGTTGTTTTTTACATTACATACTCTATAATATAGGTAATCCTAGAAAAACTATTCTGTAACCAATCTGCAAAATTGTCCCGTTACTATTTTTTAATAATATTATTAAATTCCGATGAATTTACTCCAACCTACCTCCCACGATTCGTGACTCCCTCATTTGTATCTTCACTACTTTTCAAAAATCCTCACAGCAAACAAGTCATAAAAGGTGCATTTTACCAGAGAAGGCTGTCTCTGAAAGTACTGTCTCCGTTTGGCATTATTTAATAATTGATGGCTGGCTAAAGATTGGTGATGTCCGGTTAAAACGGTAGTAACTAATATCTGAATGTTACTGGAAAGGGCAAGAGGGATAATAAGAGTCACGGTAGCTTTGCAATTTTATGGGGGGCTCTACCGACCTCCTTTCGAATCATATATTAAATTTTTATCTTCAAGTTCATAGAGGTTAAATTATTTTTGTTGCAGGACAATTCCATTATATACTAAAGAATCCCATTTTAATTCTGCCGGTGCATGTTTATTACGGCCGCAGGCTGCATTTTGGAATGACTACACGGAGACATGACATATTATGCAGTTTTGTTTTATATATAATAAGTGATAATGCTTACCTTTCCGCAGCCAGGCACCTCGATGCCCTCGATAGGCCGCGGTATTTCTATACTGCGAACACAGCCATACTTATTACACTCCTCCCTGCAAGGAAAAAACAACAAAATGTCAACAAACATATAAATATAACATCCCCAATTTGAGATTTCTTGTGAGGCTGTGGTGGGGAGGGGAAGAGAATGAGGTAAGAAGTAGATTGGAAAGTACCTGGTTATTCAGATCTGCTTAAATTCATTTCAAGAGGGGTTTCGATTCTAAATGATGATCTTTCACCAGGATGAAACTCAGGTTTCAATCACTCATAAGTCTTTAAAAAAACTTACTTGCTCATGTCGAGTTTGAAACATGCGACAGGACAGTAGGTCCTTGACTCTGCCAGAGTTTATTGAAAAAAACTATTAGAATTGATAGTTGATCAGGATTGAAGATTCTTAAATGAGCAAAGTGATTCTTACCTGATGTCCTCGAGGATATCTTCATATTCATCCTCATCCCGCAGCTCCTCTGGGGTGACCATGTTGAGGAGGCACAGCACCTCGGTGGCGGGCCCTGAGCCCCCGAGGGACAGCCCTGGCACCTGCAGCTGCACGGGGGCCACTCCGCCAGCCATCATTGCCGCTAGAAGTTCATTAAATATTAATATTCCTCAGAGTACAGCAGTAATTACTATGAATATGGTGAAACTATCTTATAACGTTTTTCAAGGGATCAGAAAAACCTCTCGTGGGGCATGAACTAGGCGATTTTTAATTTTCATGGGGCCAAAATGAATGAACCTTGAATGAACACTTTTTTATGTGGATTTCACTGTACGAGGTGTGTTCAAAAGAAAAGGTGAATTTTGAATTTTTTCGAAAGGTATTTATTTATTCATCAATATCCATTTCCTCCCCTTCAAAGTAAATCCCCCTCAGATATAATGCACTTATGCCAGCACTTCTTCCAAATCTCGAAGCACTTCTGGAATGCGCTTTTCGGTATGGCCATCAGCTCGTTCTTCGATTCTGACTTTATCTCATCAATTGGGGCAAAACGCTTTCCCTTCATTGGTCCCTTCAGTTTCAGGAATAGGAAAAAGTCGCAGGGAGCCAAATCTGGTGAATACGGTGGTTGAGGCATGATTACGGTGTTGTTTTTGGCCAAATAATCACGAACAAGCATTGATGTGTGAGCAAAATCCATGATTTATTTTTCCACAATTCCGATCGTTTGAGCCGTATTTCTTCACGCAAACATTGCATAACTTCCTTGTAGTATTCCTTATTAACCGTACGACCTGTTGGCAAGAACTCATGATGCACCGCGCCATTGTAATCGAAGAAAACAGTGAGCAAAACATTCACATTTGATCGAACTTGGTGTGCTTTTTTTCGGTCTTGGCTCTTCTGGCCGCTTTCATTGGGATGATTGGGCCTTGGTTTCGACGTCATAACCATATACCCACGTTTAACACATTCATTGCTAACTAAAATTCGTACATATTAATGCCATGCTGAGAACATTTGACTGAAAGGTCGAGCGAACTAAAGGAGTGTTTACATGAGCATAATATTGTATAGACATCATAATTTACTGTTTTTTTTTCAGAAAGAAAACGAGAAAGAGGAATGTGTAATGTTTTATTTATTATGGCGAACTAGACTAGAAACGACTCAAAACCACATGGCTGCGTCTGTTTTAGACCGGAAATGGAACAGAGGGCGCAACGCGCGTTATGCGCATGCCGGTCAAATTACTGTCAACGCGTGACAGGCGGTGTCAGCAATGAGCATGTTAATCACCAGTTATGACACTTTTGAGCAAATCTGGATCGTCGTTGACGTCATTCAACAACTCCTGAGCGATACTAATGTGACATTGCTTTTGCTCAAAATTTAGCAATTTCGGAACAAACTTCGCTGGCACACGTTTCATGCCCAAAACATCCGAGAAAATTGCATGGCATGTGCCGATTGATATGCCAACATTCTCTGCAACTTCCCTAATAGTGATTCGACGATTTTCCAAAACCATTTTCTTCACTGTTTCAATGTTTTCTTCGTTTGTTGACGTGGTTGCAACTCCAGGACGCTCATCGTCATTAACATCTTCTCGGCCTTCTGTAAAGCGCTTGTACCACTTATAAACACTTTTTGAGACAAAGTAGAATCGCCGAATGCCACAGTCAACATTTTAAGTGCGTTGGGGCACTTTATTCCATTTTTAACGCAAAATTTAATACATATTCTTTGATCCATTTTTTTCAAAAGTAAAAAATCAAAGAACACACAAAAACGTGACTAACCTTTTCAGTTGTCAAAAACAAACCACTTATCCAAAATGGCTGATAATGCTAACATATGATAAACATATGTGCACTAATATAAAAAAAAAAAATCGAATAATCAAATGTACACAGCATGCGAAAATTCACCTTTTCTTTTGAACACACCTCGTACGTGTATTGGTTATGGAAAGTTAAAACTTCATACTATAAATAAACACTTATAAAACAAAAAAGTTATTCATTTGTTTCTGAATCAGGAAAAACTCTTCAACAGCGAGATCTGGCATTTTCTGTTCCAGGTCAATACAACTGTTTCCAGTTTTCAACTACCATTCCATCATGAGGTATGGAGTTTTAAAAAATAAGACAAGCCGACATATTGTTTTTTTAGAAAAAGTATGTGTTGAAATTCAGGCAAAGTCGGGTAGTAAAGCTAGTATATTACAAAACTAAGAATATTATCATTAAATAAACATAATTGGTACAACCAATAGCATACAAAACAGATATATTAAGAGGAACGGCTGCGCTGTCTGTTTCATACATAACTTAATTTTGGATTTGAGGCCAAAATACCCATCCAAACTGAATGGTTTAGTAAATATCTATTACATATGAGAAGTAATTTATTTATTTTTGTTTTAAAATATGAAGTACAGAATACGAAAAAAAAAAATTTCATTATTTTTGCAAAAATTATTTGCGGGTTTTTTTTTTTTTATATGAAAACCTCACAAGAGTCCCAACTGCTCCCAACCGTCTGGAGCCAGTGAGACTATGACATTACCAATTGGGGAATGTTGTGAGGCTGAAGGTATTGGGGAGGGGAAGGAGAAGGAGAAGAGGAAGGTGGGGAAAAGGGGAAATACCTGGCTATTCAGATCTGGTCACCAAACACGGCTAAAAAGCCATTTCAAGCAACGTTTCAATTCTGAATGGTGGTCTTTCACCAGGGCGATACTGGGAGCATCTTCCACTCTGGTTTATTGTATTTAAAATTTTTTTTTACATATATGCTATGAAAATATGATTACGTAAATAAAAATATAAAAACAAAACATTTAAAAAGAACCCTTTTTCGGGTCAATATTTTAAATTATGTATGGCAAATTTGTGTTCCAAAGTAAATTGATCGTTTTTAATTTAATTTAAAGTCCACCACAATGCTGCTTATTTCAATATTTTAATAATTTTTTTTTTCATTATATTTTCAGAGTAGACAGGGTAAAACTTTTTTTACATCACCGCTAGCCCCAAATAATTGCTAAAGGTGCCTCTAAAATCGTGAAAAATCAATTCCTTTAGGGGCCTATATTTCATAATGTAAAACAAAAATAAATAAATAACTTCTAATCCGTACTAGATATTTACTATACTTTTTTATGCAACAAAAGATCATTAGGTTTAGGTGAGTATTTTGGCTTCAAATCGAAAATTACGTTTTGTATGAAACAGGCCGCGCAGCCGTTCCTCTTAAATAAAATACACAGAAAAATAGACAGAATACAAAAGGTTTAAAGGTAAGTTAAAGATTAAAGTAAATTAACAGTGGGTTCTGAGGAAAAAATATAATGTGCAAACCTATTGAGGAGTTCTTGGCGCCTATACTGGCTCGTTGGACTATGAGCTTCTTGTCACCCAGTTGCATTCCATTTAATCCCGCGATGGCCTGAAATCACAATGTCATTTAATTTCAATTTCAACATTGCAGCTGATATATGTAATAATAAACCATGAGGTGGTATTAATTCATTCTCATTTAACACACTTGCAAATACAACAATGCCGAACAAAGATTTATTTATAAAGATATATGAATTAAGTTAAGGGTTTACCTGATCCGTCATGGAGACATCGACGTATTCTGCGAATGCATATCCTTTACTGAGGCCGGTCGATGAATCCTTCACCAAATTGAAAGCCCTCAGTTGTCCAAATGACATCAGCAACTCTTTAACCTATACACACAGAACCCGTTAAACCACTGCTCTGCACGCCGCAACTGATAAATTGTCAATACATACATTGATCCATCATATGTACACTTAAGTTATATAATATCTAGGGTTATCCTGATGTCTTGTAGGGTTTTTGTGATATCATAGGTGTCTTTATGAAATTCTTGATATCAACACTCCTTCAGAGTTTAAAAGTGGAAACCTTATTTATTTAGAAATATGTATACATTCTGAAAAATTCTTAAAAATAGTTAATCAGTGATTCTTTGTCTTTGGACTAAATAATGTTTATATCGGGTATTAATATAAATTATTGTACATACCGTCGTCTTAAGCACCTAAAATACTAGCAAAGTATATGAATAAAAATATATATATTTTTTTTTAATAAAGGAGGTGTATTTTTTTATCATGATTTGATGATGATATTGGCAAATAATATATTTTTAAAATCAGTGATTTGATAGGAATATTGGAGGCAGAGAGGGAGTATTCATAAATTAATCATAATGAAGAGGAAAGTAAAATAGATGGTGCGAAAGAATATAGCATATATAATATATATGAATATTAAAAAATAAAACTAAACTATTTGTACAGGAAAAATTCAATAAATTCATCACACTTTTCATAAAGTAGTCATCATTAACTTTTGTTTTAAAAAGACTTTAGCATCAAATGTCAATACCCTTAATAAGTAAATGTAAATGCTAGTCTGAGTCCGCATTGGTGAAAGCGCGGTAAAGTTAAGTTGTTTGGTTGGTTGATTGAATTGATAAAAGAGACTTGCCTTGCTGTTCCGAGGTGTATCGCTCACTCACTGAGAACATAGATGATAATGAGGGAACACAATGTTAGACAGGCCGCGGTTTTGCCAAATCTACGCTAGGGAGGGGCAAAAAGCACACGGAATCAGTAAGTTATCATGTCTTTATCTCTTGCCAAGAGCTGGCAGGCAATCTGAAGGCTCTCTAGCTAGAAGCTAAACAAGGGAAATCGCAGTCGCTGTAGACCTAGGAAGGCCAAGAATCTGCGATTCTCTGAAAATAAATTCCCTGAAATATGAAAATTCCGTGCCATGTCTGAAAAGAAAGGCTGAAAAAAACCACAAGCGATTTTGTGCTCACTTCTCCCAACGGACGACCTTGAGGCTAACGAAATCTCTTTCGTCCAATCTCAATAAAGTTGCGCTAGAAAAAATAGATGCGGTGGGTACGTTTGATGCTAAAACCTATAGAGAAAACCAAATGTTTGACGTGGATGATGCTTTTTTCTGCACTACTAAAAGAGAAAGCTGAAAACCATATTCAAAAACATTTATCTTTCTGGATCGTGTCCACTGGGCTATACAAGACAACTCCAACATCACATTAGTATCATATTGTATGGCTGACATAGCATCATATTATTAGATATATTTTATTCTGCACTAGTGTGGCTCAAAGTATGATTCAAGTCCAAGTGCTCGGACAACTTTATTTATATGCTAAAACAAATGTTTACTCTTTATGCTACGTATGTATGTGCAAACAATATAATAAAATCACTACATACCTGATCTTCATTAAGGTAATTGGGGAGCCCTCCAATGAATATCTTGTACGGCGAATCTGGGACCACCGTGCTCACTACCCCAGCTGGAAACAAAATCAACATTGTACAATCTATCCTATTACAATTCTACATCTGCTGAATAGCAACCAATGACAATGGTGGCTTACCTGGTACATTGACCGAAGGATTCTCCGTTCCTGGCATTGGTTGGTAGTCGTGAGGCCGGCGTATCTTCAAGCTTTGTCCTTTAAAGTTAATACCGTCAAATGCCATGGCTTGTGTTGTCTCGTCAATTGATCTATACAAAACATTAGAAAAAATTATTTTTAAAACTATTGCATATTCGACGTTTATTCTGTCAGTTCAGAGAATGGCGTTTCTGTCGCAGCCTTTCAACCATGAATGCATCAGCCAACTTTTGAAATAAGTTAAATGTACCAACCTGAACTCAAGGAAAGCAAAATTCTTGTCGAGATTAATCTGGCAAGCGAGAACTGGATTACCAGCAGCCTGAGCAAGCCCGGAGAGGTGCATCTGTTGGTTGAAGAACTCCATTGTCTCTTCCTCTGTCACGCCGAATGGAATGTTGCCAACATATAACCTGAAAATAAACTCAAATAGTCACTTATAACCACAGAAGTGCTAACAGTAAATATCCAGACTTCCTCACCTTCAGGATAGATTTTTTACTACAAAAAAGTCAAAACTAAGAACCTAAAAACCTACTTAAATATAATGCAATATATTAATTAAATTAAATATGCAAATAAACACTTGTCTTAAATATGCACAAAATTAATGAAAAACACTTCTTAGTATAATTACAATGAGGAAAAACTATTTTACTCATCGGAGAAGCAAAATAATGCATTTTAATTAATTTAAAGCTTCGTAAGGTTTCAAGTTTTTGTATGGCTTTTAGGTTTTTTTTTAAACCAAAACTAAGAACCCATTTTAAATGTTACTCTAATATGTTGTAACATATAAAAGAGGTTTTATGTTCTTAGTTTGAGTTATTTAACAATAAAAAAAAAACTAACAAAAAATTAATATTTACTTTAATTATACATTGCATACAAAATAAGTTTTGGGTTCTTAGTAAATAACATTCATATTGTAATATCATTAGAGCTAAAAGTTTCGTATTGGAATATCTCCCGAGGAAAATCTTATGCAGTCAAGCAATGGTTCCAAATAGCAATCAAATGGCTAAGGTAGCAAAATTAAACTTAAGAATAACATGATTTGAACTTACCGCCTGGCCTGCCTAGTGATGGTCGAACCAACGACGGGCACTGCGGCCTGGGGAGTGTCAGCAACAATATTCGCCGGAATCTGACCGGCGGCTTGCATCGCTTTGTATTGGAGAGGCGTGATGTGTTCAAAACCTGGTGGCGGCACATCCCAATACAGAGAAGGCTTACGCCTCCTCGATCTGGTGTTCCTCCCGCTGGGTGAACGAGACCTGCTCCGTTTACGTTCCCTACGATCCCTACTTCTTGACCTCGACCTTTTCCTCTCTCGGCCCTCTCGGGAACGCGATCTGCGACGGCGTTCTAAAACATTCAATCAACAATGAACACTTCATTCAAATACGTACTCCTTATCTAAATCTATTTTAAACATCAGGACCAAACTTACCTTTGTCTTCACCCATTATTTATTAAACACTTTTATATTTAATGTTTTAAAAAACTACAAACGAATAGCGGACGCTCGATCAATAGAAAATGGCAGACAACCGCGAGACCACAGATAAACCATGAATTTAAATCTATGGTCTGAGATAGCGATGGGTATAATCGAAATATCCGATTTCGATTCACCGAAGCCTGAAGTGATTTGTCAAGCCAGAGCCAATAAAGTACTACTCTAGAATGCTGTGGTCATGCTCCAGAATCTAGAGTGCTGCATGTGCAAAGAGCAAAGGCGTACCGCCGATAGCTCCATCCCTTTCTCCATCGGTCGTTTGCTAAATCCACATATAACAATAACATTTTAACCTAACAACTCTTATATTAACTTTACAACCGTACTACTCACGTGCTTTACCTTAGTATCGTTGTGTAGAGGAAAGAAGCCATTACTCGACCACACATGTTTCGGGTGCACAGATGTGCGGCGTTGCTACCCCACCTATGAGTCAATCGGAGCTAAATATAACTTTACGCGCGGCGGTCACAGAAGCGTAGCTCGGCAGAATGTTTCACTTTGCTTAGTTATAATTCATTGAACCCAAACCGGTGCTCATCAGGAATTATAAAGGCGGGTACCCTGCCAATGTTTTAAAAAAAATATAACACAATGTTTTCTATCGGCCGCGGGAAGAAAAACACTGTGAATACATAAACAAATCTATATGGCCACGCTCATGTGTTTTTTTTTTGTGTAATGTTATGAAAAACAAACGCAGGAGACCCGGCTTTTAGGCTTACAAACCTATAATTTATTATAGAAATTTCACGGTTGTAAACGCATGATGTGTTTAATTTTTTTCTATTCCGAAAGGATTTCTAAGGCTTTCCATTAACATTCACTTTAACACGTAAGATTTTTTTGTAACCCATGTTAACGATCGTTAATGACGTCTGGACAGCAATAAATGTTTTAAAAATTAATAAAAAACCGATGGTATTAATTGGTCCAAAGACAACTAATACCGATAAAGTACAAAAATTTCTGCAATAGGGTACAATCACAATTTTTTTTTACCAAAAATTAAATAAAAAAATTACAAACTGGAATATTCAAACGATTTTTTTTTTACAATAGGAATAGTCCTTCAACAACGTTTTGAATATTCTCATTTCAAATTAGGACCAAAACGCCTTCTTTCGCGCGGTTTTGACTTGTGACGTCAGTGCGCATATCTTGACAGCTACCATAGTTGCGCTAGTGTAATCCAGTAATCAGTCTTCAGTTGATCGTTTGTTTTTAGAAGAAAATGTCCGTAAATACCGTGTATAAATACTGTATAGTACCAAAGTGTACAAATACAACATCTTTGACACCAAACAAACTATTTATAAATGTCCCAAATGATGTTATTATGCGTAAAAAGTGGTGTCACGCTATGAAAAGGTGCATTAAAAAAAATGGTGTACTTTCTGCTAAATCTCATCATTCTTGCTGTGAAGATCATTTCAATGTAAGTAGCTCGGCGGCCTCCATGGTCGAGGGGTAAGGCTCTCGACTACGAATCCGAAGGTCGCGGGTTCAAATCCCGGCGTGCGCAAGTAATTTTTATTTAATTAATTTGTGTTGTTTCACAATTAATTCATTTAAAAATAATATATAGTATATTTGCGCACGTTCCAGAGTGGAAGATACTTTCAGTATCGCCCTGATGAAAGACCACCATTCAGATTGAAACGTTGCTTGAAATGGTTTGGTGACCATATCTGAATAGCCAGGTATTTACCCTTTTCCCCACCTTCCTCTCCCCCTTCTCCTTCCCCTCCACAATACCTTCAGCGTCACAACATTCCCCAATTGGGAATGCCATAGTCTCACTGGCTCCAGACGGTTGGGAGCAGTTTGGGACTCTTGTGCGGTATTCATATAAAAAAAGAAAGCTAAATTCATTTATGTGAAATGTATATTCTAAAACAAAATCTGTCAGAAATTGAGAGTAATTGTAGTATTTTTAACAACGTTAAGCCTTGTATTAAATTTCAAAGTGCTTTTAAAATTTTTACACAAAAATATTTTTTTAAAGGAAAGCCTTATTCATCCTGATGGGTGTAGTGGATTTATATTGGGTACGAATTAGACTACATAGTTTTACAATAATATATTTCAACATATACATAATGTCATTTCAGGTTATATGTTAAGAAATCTCTAACAATCGTTTTACAGTACAAAAGATAGTTAAATTTAAAAACAATATTTTGCACCTATATATATGTAATTTTATATAAGTTATTATTTTAATAGTGTCATTTTCTTCCATGTAAAATGTTTTTGGTAACTATGACTCTAGTTCAAAATAAATAAGTAAATTTGTTGTTTTGTTTTTACAGCTCCAAGAGGATTTATAAAATTGTATGGATGTCCAAATGACAGGATGCAAAAAGAGATTAAAAAAAATGTGATCCCACATATTTTTGCCTATAGCAGCCATCTTAGACCGCTTCCAGTAACACTGAGTGGACGTTTTTGGAAGGTCTTCGCTTCTTTAATGCAACCACGATAATAAAGTTACCACATGTTTGCAACCGCCTAAAACAATAACAATAATTAGTATCATAGCAGTAGTGTAATGTTAAAAAGAGGGACACAAATTATTTAACAAACAACAATACAATGCTTTTCTCTTTCAACAAACCTTGTGATGCCGGACAATCTTCACATTTGCAGGACTCGATTACTTCTTCTGCTTCGTTGCATACCAAAATTACTGAATATGCCTTCGTACGGACTTTGTGCTCCGGAGTAACCAGGGCCTTCACAGTGCAAATGGCACCAATACGTTTCACTTGGACGTAACCGATGGCACTGTCTCCGTAACTCTCTCTGCAGGATCTACAAATTATAATTACATTCATAAGGCACAATATTTATTTGTACTATTTCACAGACCTAAATATTATACTATACTGAAAGTCAGTTTCAAACATATTGTGGTTATGTTTTACAACTGTCAAAAGAGTAAATACTTTAGATTTATTTAGCAAAAGATATAAAACGTATTACTTTAATAAAAGTATAGTTTGAAAATCCAATATACATCATGAAACATTGCATACTCGTCAAATAATGATTTACTTACCGTAAAACTTTAACGCCTTGCATTTCAGCACTAAAAAATCAATTTGCGAAAAGAAAACTGCCTTCATAATCGCGTCGATTTTTGGCAAATTATCAGACTGCCCTTGTAGAAAACCACTGTCTGTCACGATAGTATGTATTTAAATATATATTATACACAAACAAATGGGTTTAGGATGCGTAACTAAATGATTATGGCCTCATAAAACTTATTCAAACCAGCAACTGTCAACAAAAACTACTTGACGTTGGACTCGTGAGCGCGTTGTGACGTCAAATTTCACTAGCCAATCATTTCTCGTTATCGATATTTGAATTTTCATACAACTTTAAAAGTGAAATAATTAATTTAATAAATTTTTTTGAGGTTTTTAAGTACGATATTCGAGTTGAGTTATTTTTTTTTACATATAGTAAAAGCATTGAAAATACTATATTACATATACTGCATGTACCCTATTGTACGTTCTATGCAGTTGTCATAATTTTTGGAATGCGTAGCCGAATCGAAGAAAGTTTTTAATAAGTGTATATATGTGGTTCGTAATCTACGGTTACGTTTGAAATGGTTATTTGTTTTTACCATCTTGAACCCTTTGATCAATACAAAAGTAAAATTTGTGTAAAATATAAATAGTCTACGATATTTATTTTTCGACCTGGCAACAGTGACAACACTTGAACTTGAACACTGACTGACATAGGGTCTCTACACGATGGGCCATCAGCTGGACCACTAAGGATGGCCCATCGTGTGGAGGGCATCGGATGGCTTATGGCGCAGTGCGATGGCATGGAATGAACTCACCCATTGATGGCCAAGTGTTCAAAATTCACAACAAACTCAGAATAAACCTGTTCATTTGTATACAAAACACACACACACCGCCCGACCGCGACATCCTACCTTATATAAAGGAGATAGAGAAGAAGATTATTAATTTTTTCAAGCATCTTATTGGAACACTTTAGGAAACATTACTATGTAAATAACCATTTAAACGCAATAAAACACTCCACTTCTCTACGCAAGCATGCTTAAGAGATAACTGTAGTATTGTATTGTTCAACAATAAAAAAAAACACAAATTCCATGTGTGGGCGACACAGCTAAGATGCGCTTTCTATAAATGTTCCCTTGCAGAATTTTTCATATTGGCCGCATTGTCTTATTTGTTTTATTTTGTTTTATTTCTTTTCCGGTGTGTTCACCCATATACATTTCTCTAACCTCTGTAGTAGCCAAAACAGGAGCGTGTAGTTTATTTCTTTTGATGAAGTGCCCAGTGACCGTTATATATGAGATGTTACTGTCAGAAGATCACAAATCTGTTGTGATGGCTATGTGGTCAACTTTTTCAACTATCCATTTGGTTAATTTGTGGAATTCTTATTAACTGAATTAAGCATTTTAAAGCTCGAAGGTGCATAAAGCGGGTTCAATTTCATGGAGTACTTTTTTTGGACGTTTATAACGTTTTTGGACGACTTCATACGATATAAGACTTAAGTTGGAGTCATTTCACAATTTTTTTCGGGTTTTTCACGTTTTAAGACGTTTTTAGACGAATTGATACGATTTTAGACTTAATTAGAAGTCATTTGACGATTTGCGCATATAAAGCGAATGACTGAAGAAGGGAGTGTAAGAAGAATATATGACACGAATGTGAATGGAAGAAGAAGCCGGGGACGTTCGAGGAAGACATGGCACGATCAAGTGAATCAAATAGTTGAGTTGGGCCATGTCAGAAGTCCGAATAACAGAAGAGAATGTATGAGACGTTGTATGAAAGTGAATGAAACAAGAAATGTATGCCAAGATCGATTTATTTGACGGTCCGTCCTATCTGCCTACTCCTTCGGAGAAACGGTCTAATAGTTAGTTACAGTTCGTAATTAGCTAGACTAAAAAATTGGTATCACTTCAAATTAAGCCTAAAAACGTCACAAGTCATCTAAAAACCGAAAAAAACTCTAAATAACGTCAAATAATGCTCAAAATCGTCTCAAGTCATCTAGAAATGTTTAAAAACATCGAATCGTCAAAATTCGTCAAATGAAAAGTCATTTCGAAGAAATTAAGCCTGAAATCGTCTCAAGAGTGAGGTTTTGTAATCTTATGTTTTGTGTGTTTATTATTATGAATAACGCCGTGTAAACGCCGCTTTCTCAGGTACTATGGAACCAAGCTCTCTGATATTTTGGATTCTTAAATGTTTATATGGTCGGTCCATTATTCCATCAAAAATTCCTCGATACGCCATATTTTTTTAAAAAATTCCAAATTTGTACAGAACTTTCCTCTGGGGTAGAGGTAAAGGCCGTTTTCTCATGTGCTATGGGACCAAACTAAATGATACTTTGGATTCCTATAAATTTATGTGTTCAGTCTATTATTCCATCAAATAATCCTACAAAGCGACAGTTGTGAAAAAAATCACCATATTTGTGGAGACTTTTATTCTTGGGGTAGAGGTGTAAACGCCGTTTTCCTCGTTACTATGTAACCAAACTCTTTATATCGTCTTACTAGACGACTTTAGACGATTTTGTGCATAATTTGACGTCATTTCATGATTTATTAATATTTTTATGATTTGTGACGATTTGAGGATTAATCCTATGTCATGTCAAATTTGTGTCGGTTTTTCACGGTGTTAGACGACTTGAGACCATTTTCGGAATAATTTGACTCCATTTCATGATTTTTTCCGTTTTCAGACGACTAGGGACGATTTTAGGCTTAATTTGATGTCATTTGACGATTTTTTACGTTTTTAGACGTTTCAGATGACTTAAGACGCTTTAGGGCATAATTTGACAACATTTCATGATTTTTCCGTTTTTCAACGTTTTTAGATGACCTGGGACGAGTTTAGGCTTAATTTGAGGCCATATCCATTTTTTTCGTTTTTTTTTTTTTACTTTGTTAGACGGCTTGAGACGAATTTAGGCTTATTTTTCACCTTTATTCAGGTTTCACGATTTTGAAAAAAAAAATGGAAATTCATATTTAAAATACAAAACAAAATCGAAATACGTTTTTTTCGTACTAATCCAAAAACTTAATGCTCACGTGACGTCAGATGTTCCAAGTGCAATGGTACTAACATAACACGGTGTTCCAATTTTATGATTCTAAATTCTACGTATACGTCATACAGTAGACATTATATTTATCACTGGGAGGAGCAACGAACTACCTTATTATCCAAAACATAAAAAAATCAATCATTTCCACGTTTCGAAATAGCAAATTTTGATTATCAAAATGTTTCGATTTAACCCATCACTACTGAACATGAACTCGCTTAACCAACTCAGCTAAACTGAATTGATATATCTATGGAATTTAGCAGTGAAAACTGTAGATAAATGTTATTTGTGTTATTTTATAATATTCTGAATTAGTAGATATACCTTTGCGTATGCCAATTTGTGCCATGGCAGCCAATTTTATTCGTCGCTCTTTGGTCCAAACACATAAATCATTAATTCTGTACGTACTTTATATTATTTTTTTCCGTGAATCTAACCTCTAAATCTTTATGTCAAAAGTCTTAGGGTTTTTTTTATTTCCATTATGCGATTTCGTTGATTTGTTTTGAAATGCAATGCCGCTTTTTGGTGACCACATTTTCGGATTCTTAAAGATTCCGGCCCCACTGTTGCCATTTTATTTCACGCGGTTAATTTTCTAAAAATGTATAGATTCTCATTATACTAACTCGACCACTTGAAATTTTAACATGTTCTTTTTTATGAATGACTTACTACTTAAATTTTTTATTATGCTGCCTCTAGCGTAATGGCCCCCGCATTCAGTGAGTGGTTGAAGGTTCGACTGCTGCAGCGTAAAGATATGGATTATTACTTATGAGCTCAACTGGTCTATTATGAAATAGACTATTAGGATATCCCACAAAATAATAATAAACCTTTTTGTACATTAGAAAAATGAGTACAGTGCAAAGGGTTTAGCTTATAGGTGTTTCCCATTTCTTAGTTAACCCAAGAAAAAAATAAATAGAATTACATATATTAAACTGTGAACATTATATAATCTACATATCGATAGTCAGTTACTATAAAATTTATGATAACTGCATACATGTATATATATAAAATGTAAATATTTGAAGTTAGGACTCATCATTTTTAAAATAGAAAAACGCTTAGATTCATAAAAATAAATAAAAATATATTTGCATATGTGAAAATACAAAATAATGCACTTAATTTTTAACTTTCCAACGTCATCTTTAATGTTCTTAGTATGATATGACATTTGTCGGAAGTGCTAACTGCATTAAGTGGCATTAAAAAAAAAATAGGTTGTCAGGTTCTTAGTTTGGTTTTTTTTTAAATACCCAAACTAAGAACCTAACAACCTATTTAGAATATTTAATATTTACAGTTGGCACTTTGTATGGAACTATTGTCTAATGTCATATTCTAAAAATTGAACATGGCGGTGTCAACTCTCCCTCAATATTTACACTCTCCCTCAGTTTTTATTTAAATATAGTAAAAAATTAAGTGCATTATTTTTGGATTTCCGCGTGCGCAAATGTTTTTTTATTTATTTTTCTGAATCTAAAAGTGTTTTTCTTTTTAAAAGATTATCCGTTTTCTACTGAGTCCCAACTGGAAATATTTACCCATGCTAGTATTACTTGAATTTTGTGTTAATTTTTCTAGCGGTTCTCCCTTAACAGTAAACAAAAATGCCATGGCAACATTTGCTCCGTATTACGTGGACCCAGTCTTCAAAAAAGATAAGTTGAATGCTCTCATGGAAACCGAAGACCCCACAACCCTGAGCACTGCCTCTGTCAAACCTCCGCTGCCATATGAATCATCCTCCGAACTATACGATGAAATTGTCGGGTAACAATACACACATTCTTATCTTCACAAAGATTTAATTATTATTAATAACCCGTTTTTGTAATTCAGCCAATAACATATTCATTCTTTATTATAATGTGAACAAAACATTAGTCTTCCCACCAGTGAAAAATCATGCCTTCTGGCAGACCCATTAGAACGTGACTGCGAACCACCACTGAAGGCTAGGGACCTAGCATTGCTTACCTCATCACAGCATTCCCAAAGATGACATAGGCTGTGAGGGAAATAATTTCCCCCACAGTCTCCTTTGTGGAGTTAATATAAATAAATGAAAAAATGCTGTTATGAAGATTTCTCATGAGTTGTTTGGTTTTAATTTTTGAGAATTATGTTTAGGAAATTCATTGAAGATTATTATACTGTTTGAAAGTGTTCTTAGTATTTAATTATCACAATCAAATAAAGTATTTGTTCTTCGTAAAGAACGGTTTATTTTATTTCATATTAAATATATATTAATTTGCAAATAATGACAATGTGATCACTCCCTGCGTATTAAAGCAAATAATTATAAGCAGTCAAAAAGTTAATCTGAACTTGTCGTAGGATTATTTATTTTGTATTTTTGATCCGATTGTAAATTTTTTCTCACATGTTTCAGCAAATTCACAAATTACATAATGAAAGACGGCAGAAAATTACGCGCTCGTCAACTAATAGAAGAGACATTTGAAATCATCAAAAGATCACAAATAGAGAGATACCATTTATCTGCAACTCAAGCAGAAAAAGACACCATCGAGTTGAACCCTAAAGTAATCCTGCACAACGCTATCCTGAACACTCAGCCTCTCCTGCAGTTGACTCCCATCAAAAGGGGAGGTGCGACGTATCAGGTAGGCATTCATTAATACTATCACCCAGTGGTGTACATTTTTCTATGACCTGTTATGGTAGTATTTAACTGATTTTTCTATTTAAACCCTCACATTTTTTCCAAACTTGGTTTAAAAAAAATAATTTTTATGATAATCTATGTTATTGTAACACTACGGCATTAACATGCCGTAGGGTAGGCCTGTCTAATGACAGTAGTGGGAAATGCTAAATCGACAATAAATTGATAAAATGATAGAAAAGGAATAGTTTAGTAATACATTCATATTAGTCTTTAACCTAGCGGTAGTGTTGGATTTACAATAAAAACTGATGATTTTTGAAAAGGGTAAAACCTTTAATGGATGGATAACATTATGTCTCTAAATTCAAAACAAATATTTTCAATGTGCAAAAATTACTAGCAGTGCAGTGTTACTATTTCACAGCTTTTTGAAGGTGGTATGTGGATGCGTGACTTTGCATAATATATCCCGTAAAAACTAGGTTGAGGAAGTCAAGTGTATTGCCATAAATCAGTTTGCAACATCACAGTACAAACTTGTCAAATAGAAACGGTCTATCAATGTAGAACGATTGTGACAAAAAAAATCACAAATTTTTGGAAAAATGTTTTGATCAGAAATTTGTTCCTTTTCATGATTTTTCTTTCTTAGGGTAGGCACAGCCTTTCAGCCTATATGGACTGCACGCCACTGTTATCACCCAAAGGGCATGCAGATAATACAGAGAGCTAGATATCACTGACCTGACAAAATGTCCGCTTCTGTCATGTGAGAAATGTGCCATGTAGACAAAGGCAACTGACTGAATATTATCCTCCTTTATCACTAATAAAAATTGTCAATAAAAGCAAGGTTAGCAGTCCACAATAGTGCTGGTACAAAACATGATGTATGGCAGTTCGGCATGGACTTGGCAGAGGAAGTACGAAAGAAGACTGAATGCTGTAGAAATGTTATCCCTAAGGATGGAAAGAGGAATGTCAGGTCATACATACAAGTCAGGGCTGCCTAAAAAAGACTTGGCACAATCAACTGGGCTAATGTGTCGGGAATCAAATATTTACTGAATCAAGTCAGAATAACGGAATAGTATGTATGAGACAATGTAGGGAAGTGAATGACGCAAGGAGTGAGTGCCCAGACAGCCTTGTGTGGTGGTGTTATGGTTAGTTTTACGTATTCCGTCGTCACTACACTACTAGTACTAGGTGTTGACGATAATTCGATAAATCATTGGCGATTGTCATGTGTTGAATGTAACCATTGGAAATAACGCCAATGGTGACGCAAACACTAACCAAAATATTAAATAATGATCCTAATACTATGAGGGAGTTTCAACTTTTTGGATTGTCATGATGACAACAGCCAACAGGTGTATTTTACTTGCTATCGGCAAAATCGCTTGACGCTAGGTTCTACGCGTCGGCCATATCAGATAGGAAAATCCACAAAGACATCTAGGTACATGTCCAAAAGACTATTAGAATTTTTGCATACTATCGTTATTTGGCACCAAGACTTCTAAAACAAAACATAGTCATGGACTACGTTTCGTTTGGTGAATTATATTTGTATGTAGTTATTGATATTATCAATTATATATGTAAATGTTGCTGCAAATTTTGGCCAATAGCGTTATTGGGGGTTAAAGTAATCTAGCTATATTTCCAGCGGCTAGTTCTACAGTACTTGTGTTAAGTATACGGGTGGTTGTGTGGTCGCAGGTGCCCATCCCGGTGACTGAGCGCCGCGCCCGCTTCATGGCCCAACGCTGGATCCTGGAGGCGGCCAAGGACCGAGACTACAGCAAGCTGAACATGGCCAAACAGCTGGCCTGGGAGCTGATGGACGCAGCCAACAACCGCGGCAAGGTAGTCAAGCGCAAGCAGGACCTGCACCGGCAGTGCGAGGGCAACAGGGCCTACGCTCACTACAGGTTATTTCATTCATTTATCTACCCGAGTAAGCTTTGCATTAGTTCTTTTTTTATATTATCTCCACACGGGAGGCCCTGAGAGAAATAATTTCCCTATGAGGATGCTGATGCTGTTTGGAGGGTCTTCTTGGAGATAGGAAGGAGTGAACCTGGATCTTGAAGAGACCCATGTTGTAGAAGGGAGGAAAGCAGAGGCCGGCAAATCATTTCACAACCTAGCTGTTCGACACACAATGTCAAGGGTTTTTTCAGATATTTTGGGGTTCCAGACCAGAGGTACCTGCCAAATTCTACAGTGGGATGCACTTGCATTTTGTACAGGGTCAGCAGTTGTGTACTATTAAAGTATATGCAGGCCCTGTACAGCACGCCCAGCTTCTGGGAGTTATTGGGTTATTGTACGTGTTGATACGAACCCTGATGTGTGACAGTGAGGCATGGAACTGGCAGAGGAAGAATGAAACTAGACTGAATACTGTACAAATGCTATCACTGGGGCATACGTGTGCTAAAATCGTATGTTTGATCCATTTTTAGGTTTCCGTTTTATAAAAATTCAAAAGATTTCTTGACTCAATTTTGTTCGGAATCTGACTTTCCAAATGATGAAATCAACGGCATTTATTGGTTTGACCTTGAACCTACCAACATTTTTGCCATTTTTTGCTCTCTATGGTTGGTGTTTTTAATGGGTTCCGTTTTATAAAGGTACGCTTCCAAATGTTCTTTCTGAAATCGTATTAGTAATAGAAGACACTTTTGATATTTCTTATTTAATAGCATTCGTTAGTATTTCTGGGTGCTGTGATATAATATTTAACTCTTTTCGTTCTGTTTTATAAAATGCTAATCGCACCAAACTTTTTCCTGCCTATTTTGAATCAGTCGCCAAAAATTTCAGAATAATAAAAATCAATAGCATTTTTTGGTTTGTCCTTGGATAAAGAAAATTTTCATCCGCGACGCATTGTTTGTGCGTTTTAAATTTGATTTATTAAAATGTTTAGAAAATACAGATAGGTTATCGACACCACCGACTGCAATGTTAAACATGTGTACTCTACCCAGGCTGCCCGCAAACAAATTAAAAATGGATAAATTGACCCTCCGGCTAAAAAGGTTGTGCGTCACTGTCCTACATCTATTAAATGTTATACTGTAAACTGTCGATTACGGTGGGAACAAGCTTTTAACTTCCAGTACAGTGTTTTTAATATGAATAATCCTTGATTGCCGCATGGTTGTTGCCAGTCACTGTTTCTCCATTACTGCACTTTAATGTAGAGAAAATACTTTTAACTGCATAATATAATATAATATGATATTATGTACTAGCTGATATGTACCCGGCCTTGTGGAATAAAGTTATGAAGTTGTGAATTCTTGCTTGTCATTTACGTGCCATAATTGATTTGACAGCGAAAGTAATGGCTTGTGACGACTATTACTATCTCTAAACAGATAAACAAAGAAACATTCATTTGAAAATTTTATTTCATTCCAAACATTTATTTTGCAAAATATATATAAATAATAAAGTTCTTAAGTAGGTACCTACTTGTGTTTTCCATTTTGAAAATATTCTACCCAAAAAAACCTTCTTTTGAATATGCAATCTGTGGCTAACCAGAGTGGTATATCTATGGGCTAACCTCAATACAACGTGATGGGTTGAATGTTTTTCACACTAATTTTAAAACGTTACAGCAACAGTTTTACGTATTGGATTTCTAATTTGATTAATAAGAACAAACTGCTATTTTCAGCGAAACCGGTTGATTAAGTTTTGAGAAAAATGAGGACAGATGGACAAACATTCATTTTTATATAATAGATAAAGATTATTATTCCAGTAATATTCTATGAAACAATGAATAACTAAATACTTTTCATAACTATTCTTTAAACTAACACTCTTGTTTTATTTTGCAGATGGGGATAAGAAGAATATACATGTGTAGCATTTAATATATTATTATCTAAGAGAATTGTATGAATAAATAATAATAAAATAGTTTAGTGAATATGATTATTAGCCTCTTTATTGAACCCTTCCATCAGCGCTGTAAATGAGTGCTAGTCCCGTAGACAGAGGCGGAAGCATTTCAGGTATTAACAGGATTATCTTTAAAATTTTACATACGATATTTAAAGCGATCGTTCAGTTTTGCACATTGTTTTAACGAAATTGTGAACTCATCTTTGATTAATTGATTTATTTCTACTTAAGGAATATACTAACTCAGTAAGAGCATCTACTCCATCGTCCAAGCATCCTCTAGCATGTTTTTTTTTTTTAAGTGAAATTCTTTCATTTTGGTTAGTAGGGAGTCGTTTGTTAAATCCGCATGTAATGAAAACATGTTATCGTTTAGATCTTTGCAACCGTGCTACCTAAACGCCTTACTTTAGTATCGATTTGTAGAGGAATTAATCCATTACTCAATCACACATGTTTCGCGGGCACAGATGGCAGTGTTGTCATACCACGCATGACGCAATCGGAACTAAATTTGACTTGCCTGCGACGTTCAAAGAGGCGTAGCTCGGTAGAATGTTTATCAATCCGCAGGAGTGATCACGTTTAAGAGAGCTCACTTTGCCATAGTAGTTATCATCCATTGAACTCAAACCGGTGCTCATCAGGAGTTATAAGACTTACAAGTGTGTAATTTGTTGCAGAAATTTTACAGTTGCAAACCCTGTGTTTGACACGTGGAGATAATGGAGTGAAGAGTCTCGGGCAGTAAGACAGAACGCCATAAGTTAAGATGACAAGATGTTTTATGTGCAACTGCGTACAATATCTCCGATACAACCTACCTGTTTTTTTACAGTTACTCCACGCAGGCAGCCCTAAGAGAAACTATTTCCACATTATTATGTCATCTTTGGGAATATTGTGTGGAAAGTCTTTTTGAGGACAGGAAGGCGTGAACTTGGGTCTTGAAGAGACCCGTATTATAGAAGGGAGGAAACACAGAGGCCAGCAAATCATTCCACAGCCGAGCTGTTGGATCACAAGAACAAGTCGTAGAAGCAACCCGTTCTCATAAATATCGAATCAGAGATACCGGTAGAACAAGGACATCATTCCCACCTGACTTCTGCACTCCAGAGATAGCAATCCGTTTGTTAAGATACGGGAATAATTGATAGTTCTATCAATATATTCTATCCGTATTATAATGGCAGCGATTTGATGATACTTATTGATTGATTATGATTATTTATAATTTTTTTTTATTTTACATTTGACATATTAGTGCAACTATTATGGGCAATAAAGAGCAATTTTGTAATCTTTTTAGTCATATTTTACTAGTCATATCGGTAATGACAATAATCGGTAAGAACAGGTTTCGTTACATCCCCAGTATATATATAATTTATGGGATGTGTAGGATTGCACCAACCTACCCAAATTCCGGAATAAATATTAAATTAAATTTTGACGGCCTCCATGGTCGAGGGGTAAGGCTCTCGACTACGAATCCGAAGGTCGCGGGTTCAAATCCCGGCGTGCGCAAGTTAATTTTATTTTATTAATTTGTGCTGTTTCACAATTAATTCATTTAAAAAAAAAAAAGTTGTATATTTGCTCACGTTCCAGAGCGGAATATACTATCAGTATCGCCCTGGTGAAAGACCACCATTCAGAATTGAAACGTTGCTTGAAATGGCTTTTAGCCGTGTTTGGTGACCAGATCTGAATAGCCAGGTATTTCCCCACCTTCCTATTCCCCTTCTCCTTTCCCTCCCCAATACCTTCAGCCTCACAACATTCCTCTGTTGGGGATGCCATAGTCTCACTGCCTCCAGATGGTTGGATGCAGTTGGGACTCTCGTGGGGTATTCATGTAAAAAAAATAAAAACTCTTTGGTAGTGGGTTAAATCCATAAAGTTATTTCACAGCTGACACCAATGACATACAAACATTTGTTGGAGACAGCAATGACATTACAAATAAACATAAGACACGTTGTAGAGCTCTAGAAGTGGCAAGCAAAGGATATGGTAATTGACGTACTTCGATTTAGTATTAAAATTAAAGTGTCGCGTGAGGTTGTGTGCTATCTCTAACAAAATTGCATAAATAAGTGCCAAAATGTCCTCCTGTTTGATAAGAAAGTGTTTCCGTTGCACAGCCACTGGTATAAAGAAATAAAATTTCATTCATAAGTACAAGCAAATTACTTATTATAAATAATACACTTATTTCCCAGTTACATTATTGTAATGTTATTGTTATTTCCATTGTTTCCTGAAGATCTTAAGCGTCATTAGAGAAAATGAGATAGCGAACGTAGCAAGACATATAAGTATAAGAACGACAACCTGCTAGGAGTAGGTCGTTTCCTAAAATGTTCCGTTTCATTTTTTTCAATTAGGGAAAGATGGGGTAAAACGCACAAAGGGTAACATATTAATTTAATTGTATTTAAAAAAAAGGTCATCTCCAACCGGACCGAGCCGTCTATATGGGATTCCTTTACCGACAATGACAAAAGGTACTACTAATTTATGACACATAAAGACACTAAAGCTTTGTAAAAATTGTGAGTTATGCTGTGATTTCATTATAAATAACAATGAACTACAACTATGTCGACAGAAATGGACCACTGTTATTCGCGTTCAAAGGTGTAAAGATGATTGGACGTGTTTACCTCGCAGCAAATTGTACAAACCATTTTGAAAAAAAAAAATTAAAATTAAAACTCAATGGCTTATACTCAAAGTAAATGATAATACGTTTTATTGCTGTGAATGTTATTAACCTTTGTAGATTTCTATACTTACTTGAACCTCTGACCGTATAAAAATATATAAATAATATACGACACTATATACTATAATAATAGGAATATTGTTTTCCCAGGAGTTAATGATTACTCATTATAATTAAAATGAATGTATGTTTGTCCCCATGTCTCGTTTTTCCTTTACCCAGGGTGAAGAATATAGTTTACAACACAACTTTTAAGTGCGAAAATTACACCCGGTTGTTTTCCCATTTCGTTCAAACTCTATCTTTGTCATACATGACCAGTGTTTAAATAAAGAATTTACTGGAAACGTGTTTGAAAGTGTGTTTGTTACTTTGGCGCCTTTTGTGTAAGTATTGTGAGACAATAACGTGTTTATGTTTGTAATGTCATTGGAGACAGCATAATAGATAATAGCCCACATACAGTATGACATTTAAAAGTAAACAAAAATTGAGACGCTGTTATCATTTAAAAGGTTTTAAATGGCAACACAAAGATGGCTCATAGGAAAAAAGTAAGTTAAAAAAAACACAATGGTCCAAGTGCATATATTTTACTTTAACCAACCGTACCTTTACTTTACTGTACCCAGCTTCCCAATTCCCTGGCCCCTGGGAACCTACTCAGCATTTGGTCTCTGAATACATGTGAACAGTTTTGGTCTCTAAGCACGGCTAAGGCCAGGAACTAAAAGCTCTGCTACTGAGGTCGTCCAATCTAGGTTCATTTCAAATATGTAATATGTATATTGAAATATACCACATACAACTTGTCCGGTGTGTTGAAATGTACCACATACAACTTGTTTGGTGTGTTGAAATATACCACATACAACTTCTCCGGTATGTTGAAATATATTACATACAACTTGTCTAGTACGTTGAAATATACCACATATAACTTGTACGGTACCACCACCTAGAGAAACACCCCACAAAGCTAATTTTGCGAGACAGAAAGAAAATGGGAGGTGATATTAGGTATTTTCATAACCTTCACTGGCTCAAGTGTCCCGAAAGAACACAGTACAAACTGCTGGATGGTATTTAATATTTAATTAAAATATGGTACATCTCCGAACTATGCATTCCGGAAAACATCGGCTATGGCAGTCAAACCTTAGAACAGCATCATCATCGGCTATCGAGAGACTGATAGAACTTAAACGCCAGCCAAATACTATGTTTGGAGATCTCTTTCGGAGTATCAGGGCCTAAGGCTTGGAATAACCCCCCCCCCCCCCCCGGATGTAAGATGCATAACAAGTCCAACAGAATTTCAGTCTAAATTAAAAACTTACCTCTTCAGACTTTCATATCCTTAAATTCAATATACCTGCGAGTACCACTCATATAATGCCTATATATCCTAATTACAGGGCCGATGGTGGCCCAAGCAAAAGTCAAACACAAGTGGAGTCCTACTCCAGATATGCACAATTAGCCATAGGTCAACTTGAGATAATTTGTGGAACCGACACAGAAACTCATGACAGCACCATGGTAAATGCAGCCCAAATAGATGACCTATATAAAAACATTGTACAAGTATTACGTACATCAGCAATGTCTGCATTTAATACAGGGAGAAAGCCTACAAAAGGGCGAAAATGGAAGGCTATAGCTGGTTGGAATGAGCAGGTTTCCTTACATTATGAAACATCAAGAAATGCACACATAAAATGGCTGCAGAATGGATGACCTACTGATGGTCCTATCATGGAAGCTCGAAAACAAAGTAGATCGCTCTTTAAGAAAGAATATAAGAAGTGTCAAAGGAAATTCGAACAGAATAAAATGGATAAAATAGCAAACAGCTTTAAATGCAAGAACTTTTCGTCTTTCTGAAACAAAACCAATACTGTATTGAAAGTAAAACATACCGCACCGAGCCATATTGATGGAAAATTTGAAAATAAAGACATAGCTGAAGCTTTCAGGAATACTTTTTGCTCCACACCAGTTCAACCGCAAATGATGGATAAACAGATTGATGCACCAACAAATCAACCGGAACAACAGCCGTCCATAGTCATCTTACCTGAGATGATCCAACGAGCAATACGCAACATGGCAGGAGGTAAATCTGCAGATCACGATGGACTTGTCACAGAACATGCGGGGGGGTACATAACAACTCTGCTGGCCTCTCTCTTCACTGCTATGATCGTACTCGGACACATTCCGACAGAAATGTCCAAAACCATAATAATACCGATCCCCAAAAGCCGTCAATTGAACCTGACATCATCCGTTAATTACAGGCCCATATCTCTTGCCACAATAACTGCAAGAATCTTTGAAAAAGTCATCTTACACTTAACCGAAGACAAGCTCAATACAGAGGACTCCCAAATGGGCTTCAAAGCTGGTTGCTCAACTGATACAGCCATATATAGTATGAAACAAACAATTGAATACCAGGATTAAATAATATCTCCAATAACATGAGTTATGCAATATTATGTCCTCTGCGTGCAAAACCGTATATAAAATTTCGCTAATAAACAGTGTTTATCTCAAGTAACCTGCCAGGTAAGTATAGTCAAAATTCTAAAATATTTTTTTGCACAAATAAAAGTAAAAAAAATACAAAGGGTAGAGCTTATAGCTATATCCCATTTCTTACAGTTAGTCCACAAAATACATATATGTTTATATAAATAAAATAAAAAATACATTTTTATATATAATCTGTATAATATTATCTGCCTGTACATAAAATCAATAACGAAATAAAACAATATCACTTTGTTTATAACCACGAAATTTTTATCAAGACCGACCGGTTTCGCTTAACACAAGCATCATCAGGGTACAAAATTAAACTAATCAAAAAAATACATTCTGTTTATATATACAAATAGAATGAGACAAAATATAACAGAGAACAAGGAAACAATGAGATAGCATGAAATAGAAATCTACCAAGTATGTATTTAACAAAGTGATTGTTTTATTTCATTAATTTGTCAACCCACAAAGTGACTGCTTTCTATCAAAATATAAAATTAATAACTTTTTATATTTTAACATGGCATCACATTCATGGTCAAATGCATTATACATATAGTTTGGTATTGCAGATCGATGAACCGGTGAATAGAATTTGTTAGCCATAAGTAGTAATAATAGATTATCTTAGTGATAAGATAGATCATTAGAAAAAAAACATTTGTATAGCGCCCTTGAGGTGATTTTTCACAAAAATGGAGCTATACAAATCATCCAAATATTATTATTATTTATTGCCGAAATAATGAGATTGTAACTAAACCATCACGCGCTTTTTTTTACTTCCGACTTCTTCTACCATTAACTTATGCATGATATTTTATTTTATTTTTATGTGACACCTCACAAGAGTGTCTGTATGGCGCACAGGCAGGAGAACTATATTGCCACCCGGTTGGGAATGGAATAGGAATGGATTCGTTAATGTGGGCCTTGACGAGGACCGCATTAAATGTAGGAGGAAAGACAGACGCCGGTAGCTCGTTCCACATACGAGTCGACTTACATAAAAACGAGTCGCCGAAACGACCCATTCTCCGAAGCCAACATTGTGAATGGGTGTTCCGCTTCCACCGGCGCGGAGGGGATCAACACTGCCAGCTTCTTTAAGCAGGCTCCATTGAAATATCTGTAGAACAGACTCAGCATATCTACATTGCGTCTGTGTATTATGGTGGTCTGTGGTAATCGGTCTGTTAACAATGGATTGTCAATCAGACAAACCGCCCTCCGTTGCACAAAATCAAGTAGGTTTATCAAGTATTTGGCAGCTCCAGCCTAGAGGTGGCTTCCAAATTCAACTGTTGGACGTACTTGAGATTTGTATATAGTTTGCAGCTGGTCTCTATTGAAGAATCTGCTAGGCCTCTACAAGACCCAGTTTCTTGGAAGCCTGATTTACTCGGGCTTCTATGGATATTTAAGCTTGTCTGAAATACTTACCCCAAGCATATCAATGGAGTCATTATTGTGAAGGGTGCTCCCATCAATTTGTACCAGACAATCATTGACTACCCTTTTTGCTGAGATTAGACTGTAGGGTTTTTGAAATGTTGAAGCTAACCAGGTTGGCCCTACCTCAGGCACAAACCTTCTTGAAGTGGTGGTCAATTTTTATTTTCAAAGCATCCCAAGTCTTTCGGACGTCAACAGTGGAAGGGGGCTTTTCAAAAAGAAAATCATTGTGAACGGTGCTGTCATCAGCGTAACAGTGTATTGGTGCGCATTAAATGAGATTGTTTATGTGCAACAAAAACAGCGTTGGTGACAGCACAGGTCCTGGAGGCAAGCCTGCATTCATTTGGTGTGGAGAGGAACAAGAACCGTCAACTGCAGTTTGAATAGTTCTTCCTTTTGGGAAGTCCCCAATCCAAATATGCAGAGTTAGGTGGATCCCATAAAATGCTAACTTCCCGAAAAGCGCCTCATACCAGACCCTATTGAAGGCTTTGGATATATCCTACACAATAGTTTAGGTCTCCCTGAAATGCTCCAAGTACCGCCTCTAAACATACATGTATCACATATCCGAGCTGATCGCCACACAATTGGTTTTGTCGAAATCCATATTGCTGATCACTTGTTGTTAATTACCCTTTCCAATACCTTGGAGAGTATGAAAGTGATGGTTATGGGGCGGTAATTGGAAGGGTCGGAGCGGTCCCCCTGTTAAGGAATCGGATGAACAATAGCTTTTTTCTAGAGATCAGGCACCTTTCCACTATTGAGTGACCGTTTAAATAATTTGGAGGACTGGGGTTAGTTCTGCAGCACACGTCTTAAGAACCAAGGCAGGTATTCCGTCAGGTTCGCTGATTTGTTAACTTTCAACAGATTCAAGACCCAGAGAACTTCCTTGTTACGGATTTTGGGTTCCTAAATTTGGAACCCACAATGTCGAATGGATGGAGGAGTTTCTCTGTTAACTTGAAGAGTTCAGTTTTCGCAGTAATTCGGCCTTCTCACGGGCCGAGTTAGCCAACAGACCATCGGGCTTGGTCAGAGGTGGAAAAGTAGTCTTGCAGAAATTTCTCCCGATTGACGCAGCGAGTGACCAGAATATTCGGCTGCCTTTGGGGCATTCTGCCAGTATTCTAGTCTTATATATTCTCCTTACACTCTTTTCCACTCTACATGCTCAAATTATCTAAGCGTCACTTTCTTAATCTTAACCATTACGTTTACATCAGCCTTGCATTCTCTCTGGATCTCCACATTTTTAACACGATCAGAGATCTCGTTTCTACAGAATTTAGTGTACTTTCTTCCTTGTGAGATTCTATTGTAGATATGCATTCAATTAGATATGATGATGCTATGAATGTAAAACATTTGATATCATTTTATAATTGGTGTTTTTCCTTCAGATTATTTCGGTGAAGGATTTGTGCCGCTAGTTCATGCCATCTGTAGAGAGATAACTATGACTATTTCTGGGAAAGAATTTCCCTTTGTGGCGGTGCAACGGTTCCCACATCCCAAGTATGTCAGTGATGCGCTTATTGCCATCATGAAGTCTTACCTCGCTCTTATATTAGTGATCGCTTTCAATTATAATTGCATCAACACTGTTAAGGCTATTGCCATGGAGAAGGAGAGACAATTAAAGGTAATATTGAAACAGAATCGCCTCCCCCTCAATTAACCACTTCACACTCGTGTATACGAGTCTGACATTTAAGAGTAGACAAAAATTGAGACTTTGTGATTATTTAAAAGGTTTTAAGTGGCAACACAAAGATGGCTCATAGGAAAATCAAACTAATTTTACAAAAACACAATGGTCCAAGTGCATATGGTGTTTAGAATTTAGTGGTACTTTCCAAATGGAGATTATTCTTCATCATACTCTAAGAAACTTTTTAAATTATTTAACGCTTTGCAAAGAAGATAATTACGTGCTTTTTTTATTGTTGTATTTCTGAAATTTGATGTATCGAAATAACCATGTATTAGATAAATAAAAAAACAAAAATAAATTCAGAGGTCAACATTATAATTTATTTTTAAAGTAAGGAATTGAATTATGATGATTTGTTTTATTTCTTTAAACAAACTTCAAACGCTAATATGTGAAATCATTTGAATGTGAAGAACACATGTCAAAGACGAAGTGAGTAGCTCGGTGTTGCCATAATCATGACATTTTGTAGTTCCGATGTAATGAATATATACAACTAAATGTCAAGCTGTAATATTATAGTCTTCCATTATTCTCATTAGAGATGTGACCCAAATCTGTTATTTGATTGTGCTGTCTTTCTGGGGCTTTACTGACTTCTTCTTTCATCTATTTCCACATTTTTTATTCTCCTGACACTCTCTATCTCCGTCCAACTGCGCCGTATGTTGCCACTATTATCGGCGTCCCTTTCTTAATCACAATCATTATGCTTAAATCAGCCATGCATTCTTTTCTAAACTCCTCATTCATAATACGGTTGAACACGATTTTAGCACATTGGTATCGCCGCCAGAGTTCATCCGAACACAGTACTCATACAGCTGCATTGCTTGCACAGAGCATCTTTTTATTATAAAAGAAATTCCAGTGAAATGTAAAAACTTATTTTTTCATATTGTAATAATAGAACACAGGAAAGCTTTTCGAATAAATGTACAACTTTTTGAATGTTCAGATTCGATCGACGATCCACTCGTTCAATTCAATCCTCTATAATAACAATAATGCCTTGTGCACACGTGGTGGTTTGTGTCAATTCTATTTGCGCTATTTATGTACAGTGAAGCAAAATTTATTCAAATGGTACAAAATATTTCCATTACTATGGCATTTGCCTGGAAGTTACTAATATGTGCTTAGTATTCTTTAATTTATTTGTTTATTCATTATTTCAATTTATTTTAAATTAATAAACCAATGCATAATGACGTGGTTTACTGCGTATTTCTGCTTTGTTTAAAATTTGACAGTTTAACGTAATCAAACATCAACGTCCAAAGAAAAAAAACAATGTAACTCAATGTTTTTTAAATTATGATTTAGATCTGTGAATTTGATTTTGTTTTATTTTGATTTAACATCTAATAAATGATAATTTTGCTACATACATTTCAGAAATACAAAAAATCGCCTTTTCATGTTTTAACGTTTGAGGTTATCTGTCTTAGATGTGTTCGGCGGTGTGTAGTGTACTATGATACTTACCAATACTCACCAGAACGCTTACGTTAATGATTGTCGCGGAGATATTAAATGAAAGAAAGGTTCACTATTTGTTTGATTTATTTCTCACGCGTACAAAAATCAGAAGGAATATTTAAAAGACTAGAAGTGATGCATTATGCAAATCTACAAGTTACTAGCCAGTTTGACAACACGACCGGATCAGCAGGGAGCAGAAAAGTGAATGATTCTCTTGTTCTGTGGATAACAGAAAGTCGGCCGGTTGACATTTGAATGAAGGGTTACCATAAGAAAAAATAAACTTTGTGGCTAATAAATTGCTTGCATATTACATACCTTCCGCCCAGTTTCTTAAACGACTTAAAATTACATAATCTTAAAGTATGGATGTAATACTAATACATATTCTTACAATTATCTTTGATGTAGATCAATAAGTATATACTCCAAATTGCTTATTGTTGATTAATATAAATCAAAGATAATTGTGTTACATTTGCATATTGTAAATAAACTAAAAATAATTACATTCGACATTTTTCTTTAAGACTTATTTTAAATATATAACATCACTTTACAAGTCATCTTAAATTGTATTAATAGTATAAATAATAAATACTTAAGCTACCTTCTAAATAAACATTTTGCTTTGAGCAAATAAAGGAAGGAGTCAAGTGACTTACGATTAAATACAAGTCGTTATTTCAGACAACTTAAGCTTGATTAAAATCTACATATATATATATGGTAAGTATAATACAGGATTTTTTAACAAAGTGATTTCCCTATCACTGGAATAAAAAGAAAATTATTATTAAACTTAAGCTTAAAATCTAAATGTTTTTAATTTATGCTTATGACAAAAATATAAAGTTGTGTTCATGAAATTTGAGTCTTATTTTGAGTGTTTATTTCTAACTTATCGTTATTGTGGTTGTATAGTATTATCATTTTTCATGAACGAACAAGAGTATATTTTGTACGATTACTTACCTATGCTTCGGTAAGATGATGAATATATCAGTACATAATAATTTTAGTAATAACCTTTTAACATGTGTTATGTTGATTATATGGTCAGCATAACACATGTTATCATGTTCTTTAGGTAACAGATATTTTTATGCTATTATATTTATATATGATACATTTTCTATATTTAGTGTAAGATTTTGTGTAATGTTTAAATTACTATAGCTAGTTGAATGGTTTGTTTACTTTACCCTTTCATTTTCTTACAATTAGTTACATGGTGAACATGTTTTTAAAGATGAAAAACTTTTCAGTATTACAACGGTTCATCTCGTCGATGACCGTGATGCATTTCTTTCTACATAGTGTTTCTGCGCTATGTTTTGAGAAAAAAAAATTGTATACAACAGTACTAGAGTTCAAAATTTATACAAAAATTGTAGACTTTAGTATCAGTAATTTTAAAAAAATATACATGGTTAGCTATGTCTTGAATATGATATTTAGGCATTATTTTTTTAAATTTCTTGTAACCTCTTTGAGATTAATATGGTTTTTTGTAGAAAGTAAATAATTAATTTAATTTGCCAATTTAATTGCATTACGACAGGTATCTGTCGGGAAAATGTACTCTGCGACCAGATCTTGTTCTCTTGATTTCTGGGAGTGGTTCCTGGACAGATGCGTAAGCTGGCACGTTGTCTTCTACAGGTATGAAAGCAGGTTTCAGTCGGTCTATGGAGACACGTTTAGGCTTTCCTTTTATGCTGATGACGAATGTCTTCTCATCGCGTTCTTCTACCTTGTAGGGGCCTTCATAAGGGTTTTGAAGGGGTTTTCTTCCACCGTCTGTTCTGAGAAAGACGTGGGTAGTTTGAGCTAAGTCTTTATGCACAAAGCACTTTCTTGATCCATGAGCGCTGGCAGGTGTTGGCTTTATATTTTCAAATTTCCTCTGCAAGCGACCGACGTATGTATCAGGATCTTCTCTAGGCGTTTCGGTGAAGAAATCGCTAGGCAGTCTCAATGTTCTACCGTACGTGAGTTCAGCAGGGGAACATTTTAGGTCTTCACGAACTGTGGATCTCAATCCGAGCAGAATTAGTGGGAGATTTTCCAACCAGTTCGGCTCGCCGCTTGCCATAAGAGAGGCTTTCAGAGTACGATGCCATCTCTCTATTAAGCCATTGGCCTGTGGGTGATAAGCGGTGGTTCTTGTATGTTTGATCCCAAATTTATCTGTTAGCTTCTTAAAGAAGAAGCTCTCGAACTGACGTCCCTGGTCTGTAGTAATCGTCTCCGGGGTACCGTGACGAGTTATCCAGTGGTTCATCAGTGCGGTTGCTACTGTTTCAGCAGACATGTCCTTTAGTGGTACAGCTTCAGGCCAGCGGGTGAATCTGTCGATCATCGTCAACAGGTATTGGTAACCGTTGCATGCTGTAAGAAGGCCAACTAAATCAATATGAAGATTGCGGAAGCGGTCTTCTGGTAAAACGTATGTCGATAGTGGAGCTGCCGTATGTTGTGTGACTTTCGCTTTCTGGCAAGGGATACATTGTTTTACGAAGTTTTTTATATCTTTCGCCATGTTGGGCCAAACAAACCTCAACTTTATTGTCTTCGTTGTCCCTTGAATGCCTGGGTGACAGACATTGTGAACACTTTTAATTACCTCTGTTCGCATGGAAGCTGGAACAAAAGGTCTGACATGGCCAGTTGATATGTCACACCATAGTGATCTGTCAGTGCCGGGTATCACCATTTGACGCAGGGAGAGGCCGGTGTCATCTTTTGCCTTAATACATTCGTCGTTTTGACACTGCGCTTCTGCCATCTTCCCATAGTCAATTGTAGTAGGACAGTTTATCTCTTCAATGCGAGATAGGGTGTCAGCTACTATATTTTGGAGTCCAGAGATGTGCCTAATATCAGTTGAAAACTGTGCAATGTAATCCAACTGTCTTTCTTGACGTGGAGAGCTAGAGGCTCGTTTCTTGCTAAAGGCAAAGGTGATTGGCTTGTGATCCGTGTACAATATAAAATTACGTCCTTCGACGTTGTTGCGAAAGTACTTCACGGCTTCATATACACCTGTTAGTTCGCGGTCGAATGTACTGTAATTCCGCTGAGCTGGTGTGAATTTTTTAGAAAAAAATCCAAGTGGTTCCCATGTGTCGCCGTTGGACTGTTGTAAAGACGCTCCAATTGCTATGTCACTAGCGTCTACCATTATAGCGATCTTCGCGTCGGACTTCGGGTGAGCTAGCAGCGCGGCATTAGCTAGGTGATTTTTACAGTCATTGAAAGCCTTCGTTAATTCAACGTTCCATGTAAGTGTTCTCTTATCGTTTTTCTTGTATCCAGCGATGCAATCGAACAACTTAGCTTGAGTTTCGATAGCTTTAGGTAGGAACTTTCGGTAGTAGTTTAACATACCTAAAAAGCGACGTAGACCTTTCGCAGTTTTAGGTAGCGGAAATTCTGTTATAGCTTTAACTTTTTCTTTGATGGGAGTCATGCCCGTTTGATTAATAGTATGCCCCAGAAAGTTCACAGTAGTTTCACCAAATTTACATTTTTGCATGTTAATAACTAGTCCGTTGTCAGCTAGACGTTTTAACAATGTGTTTAAATGCCTCTGGTGTTCTTCTTCATTTGCTGAAGCGATCAATATGTCATCCAGGTACACAAAGCAAAAATCTAGATCTCTGGTGATAGCGTGCATAAAACGCTGGAAACTTTGTGCCGCGTTGGATAAACCAAATTGCATAGACGTAAATTCATATAATCCAAACGGTGTGATGATGGCCGTTTTTGGGATATCATCTGGTTCTACGGGTATCTGGTGGTACGCCCGCGCCAAGTCTATAGTTGAAAAAATCTTTGCCTTAGATAGTTTGTGGGCAAAGTCGTGGAGCTGGGGAATTGGATATTTGTCCGGTATTGTTTTCGCGTTTAGGCGTCTATAGTCCCCACAAGGGCGCCATTCTCCATTGGGTTTCTTCACCATGTGCAATGGACTGGCCCAGTTGCTCTTGGAAGGTCTGCATATACCTTGTTCCATTAAAAATTTAAATTCACGTTTGGCTGCTTCTAGTAGGGCTGGTGCCAACCTGCGTGCACGTTCAGTCACAGGAGGGCCTCTGGTTTCGATAAAATGAGTCACCGTATGTTTCTTGGTTTCGGTAGTATTCATGTTCGGGCGCGTCAGACTTGGATACTTGTTAAGAATATCCCGGTACTTCGAAGTATTTGAAATCGTTGAGATTCCCGTGGATATTCCTTTGTACGTCGTGCCGTTGATGTATAATCCGGTGGACTGGTCTGATATTACAGCCTTTTTTAGATTAACTGTAAGGTTGAAGTTGTGCAGGAAATCGGCTCCGAGTATAGCTCTTGATACGTCTGCAACTATAAATCTCCACTTCATGGTTCTGCGTAGGCCAAGGTTCAAATCTAGAATTTTTGTGCCGTAAGTTTTGATTTTAGTACCGTTTGCGCTGTACAAAGTAGTTGGGCAGTTATCAGAAGTGACAAACTTCTTGTTCTGGATGGAATGTCTAGGAATGACGGATACATCAGCGCCGGTGTCTACAAGAAATTTTTGACGTGTTTCACAGTCAAATATAAAGAGACGACAAGTGTTTGTAGGAATCTCACATGTCTCTACTGTGGAATTCCGCTTGTCGTTTCCCTGTGTATTTTTGGGAAAGGAGCACGGCTTGTAGCATCTGTATGCTTTTTTTCCAAATTTATTATGCCAATGGCAATATCCATTGGGATTTCTGTTCGGAGATCTCCCCTGTGATCCTGATCTTGAACGTCTTGGAGGATTTTGTCTTGCTGGGGATTGATAATGATGATTTTGAAAATTCTGCCTACCCCGTCTGTGGAAATCAGGTTGTGGATTGACCTGCGATGCCTTCAGTTGCTTCAATTCCAAGGTGAGCTGGAGTACTTGTTTTTGAAGGTCCAGCAGTACCGAGTTGTCTTCCTGTCTTGAGGATCCTGGCCTTTCGTTTCTTTCGACTGCAGCACATTCGTTCGAATTATAGGCGTCGACTATTTTATCTGCCGCAGAAGCAAGTTGATTGAGGTCGTTGTCTGGCAGCGCGGATAGGATCGCTTGGATATGTTGCGGAAGTCGCTGCAGCCATAATGTTTTTACGATTGCACTCTTTGCTAAAGACGGTCCAGCCAACTCCATCATATGTCGGAGTAGACCTGTTGGTTTCCTGTCTTCTAACTGGATGCCAGTGAGGAGTCGAGTAAGGCGTTTTTCTTCCGAGTCCTGTAGTCGTTCGATGAGTGCCGTTTTGATACGTACGTATTTTTCTTGTACGGGAGGATTTGTTACGATGTCACTAACGCACTGTAGGATATCTTGGTCGAGTGCAGCAATTATGATGTTGTATTTAGTAAAATCTTCCTTTATCCGTGAATTAACGAACTGAGCCTCCGCCTGAGCGAACCAAAGAGTGATGTTGGACCGCCAACAGGGTGGTAAACGTACAGAAACCTGCTGAACGTCTGACGTCGGTGCATTGTGTTCTTCCATCTTCAATTTGCCGATGTCTTCTTTTGGAATTACGATGAGATTTGCTGTACTTGATTCTTCGTTGGGTTTTTCTTCACGAGTGGTCATTACATAATTCCGTCAGAGTTTTATGCATTAAATATGGCAAAAAGTATGGCAAATATGGCAAGATAATGTGTAAATTTGTCAAGGTTAGGATGTATGTTAGAATGATTGCATTTAAAATCCGTAATCCATAACAATTTAAAAATTTAAAATCTCAAAAGGTTGTAAGAAATGTAAAACGGTTAAAATCTTTTCATAGAAAATAATGAAAAGTTTGAAAGAAACTAATGTTCAAACAAATGGATTCTAAAATTATTTGAAATTTTGAAAGTTGGAACAAAATAATTGTAACATTATTTGCGTTGCATTGTATGCTTTTATGGAACACATTTGAATTGTAACACTTTTGAAACAAAATAAATTGTAACATTATTTGCGTTGCATTGTATGCTTTTACGGAACACCTTTGAATTGTAACACTTTTGAAACAAAATAAATTGTAACATTATTTTGTAAATAATACTCTAAAAAAAAATAATGAAACCTTGATTTTCACTATGAAGTTATTAATTAAAAAATTTTACTTTTTTTAACATTTACGTGTTAGAAGGCAATCATCTCGTCTCAGCTGTGGGATCGGGTCTGATTCGCCTTTCCTTGAATGTTTTGGGTCAGATCCGACGATAATTCCGCCGCTTGAATCGACGATTCTTCTTTTGTATATCGAAGGGAAATGACCTCAGGATTCACCATCCTACTCCTGCGATCCGGTCGTTATGAATTATTCGTTTTTGTCGGGGTCACCAATTTAACGTTTGAGGTTATCTGTCTTAGATGTGTTCGGCGGTGTGTAGTGTACTATGATACTTACCAATACTCACCAGAACGCTTACGTTAATGATTGTCGCGGAGATATTAAATGAAAGAAAGGTTCACTATTTGTTTGATTTATTTCTCACGCGTACAAAAATCAGAAGGAATATTTAAAAGACTAGAAGTGATGCATTATGCAAATCTACAAGTTACTAGCCAGTTTGACAACACGACCGGATCAGCAGGGAGCAGAAAAGTGAATGATTCTCTTGTTCTGTGGATAACAGAAAGTCGGCCGGTTGACATTTGAATGAAGGGTTACCATAAGAAAAAATAAACTTTGTGGCTAATAAATTGCTTGCATATTACAATGTAATCATCTTCCATGCAAAAAAAAAAGTTTAATATTTTAAAAGTTTTAACATAAAATTGTCTTAGAATATGAAGTAGAATAATCTCCTTTCAGAAAGTACCGCTAATCTCCTAAAAATATGCACTTGGACCATTGTGCTTTTTTAAGCTTACATTCATTTTTCTCTGAGTCATCTTGGTGTTGCCATTTAAAATATTTTGCACTGCCCTCAATTTTTATTTACATTATTTTGCCAACCTGTATATTATGTACACTGTATACAGGGTGTATCAGCATTTACCTGCGAAATTTTAATCAGTGATTCCTGAGCTTATTTGGAGTAAAAAATGTAGATGGCGTTTTGATCTCTGGTGAATTTTTGTTTTCGTTTATTTGAAAAGATTTTCTAAAAAAAAAGAAAAAAATTACATGTCATCACTCGCCCGAGTAATCGTCCAATCCCCGCCCCGATCCTGACTGTGCAAAACCTATTGATTTTTTAGGTTTGCAGGTGGAAAAAAAATCAGCGGAGACCAAAATGTCATCTACATTTTTTACTCCAAATAAACACGGGAATCACTGGTGAAGTTTGTCGGGTACGTGCTGATACGCCCTGTGTATCTTTATGGATTCTGAGTACTAGCCTACATTTAATTATTTTGATTTCAGGAAGTGATGAAAATTACGGGACTTGACAATTGGCTCCATTGGACCGCGTGGTTTATAAAAACCCTTAGCTATAACATGTTATCTATTCTATTAATGTGCTTCGTGTTTAAAGTAAGCCTCATTTCATTTATTCTAAATACTGTTTCTTGAAGGTCTGCCATATTTTTATGCCACACTAGAATCCAACTGGCAGTAGCAAGGTTTCTATGCCAACTCAAAGGGAAGAGATCTTGGAGAACCTGGAAATTTAACAAAACAATATTAAAATATTTAAAGCTATTTCAAGTTTGTTTTTTTAAATATATGTAGACATCAGATTATACGCATTTCCATATACATTTGTATATGCATTTGTATATGACTAGTCAGTGGCTGAGTTGGCATCGTGTCTGGGTCCCACCCAGATGTCGTGAGTTCAATTCTTCAGCTGGTCCAAGTCCTCTAAGTAGTAGGTGATTTTCAAATATTATCAGGTTATTAACCCGGGAATGTTTAACTTTATTTTTCAAAGAAAAGAGAAATATTTGGGACTTTTTGGTTGTTAGTGCATATTAGAGCTTTTTTTAGTTTTTTTAGTGTATATTTGAGCCTTTTTCATTATTAATAGATATTTTAGCCACATTATTCATAATATATCAGTTTTTTAAATTAAAAATGGTCCGTATTTTTGTCTTTTCTGAGGAAATTGGTTATTTTTGGAACTGGTTCCTTTTAGAATGTTTGTTATAAAAATAAGATTTGTAGGAGAGATGGCCATGAAATGAAAATTTTTGAGGTACGGTCTTTCCTGTGGGAATTTTGCAACCCCCCTCCGTGAAATCAAAAATTTCCCAAAGAACTGGGTTCCCAAAGAACTGGGTTCCAAAAGACGATTTTCCTGTTTTTATCGTTTTATGTTTTGGCATTGTTAGTGCATATTTGGTAATTGTTAATTCATATTTTAGCATTTATATTGAATATTTGAATGCATATTTCACCAATTTGATAGTGCATATTATCTGAGGTCTAATAATATTTATACCTAACAAATTAAAGTTAATAAAATATTGTTATAAAGTTCTGCTAGTTTGGATGATGTTTTGTGTGACAACCACCGAACAGATCAATTCTAGAAGTGTGATCTATACCGATTTGAAAAAAAATTTACTTCATCAATTTACGCAAGACTTTTCAACTCTAGGCCCCAGACACGCCAATAAAATAAATTATAGCCTACAAAAATGGCGGCGGTTTGAACAAAACGTATCGAATTGAACCTTTTTTTCGATAGTTTTTCGTATAAAAAACTAGGGAGATAAAAAAAAAATCTTCCATACCACAATAGAAAATGACGTGAAAAATTGTCTGTTAAAATTTGAAATGGATAGCTTGAAAACTGTTCTTTCGAGAGTGGACACCGCTTTGAAAAATACCATTCCGAGAAAAACGCGTTTAAAGTTTGGAGTGATATATTTTCAGATAAATTGTTTACTCACGATCAATCGGCGATGCCAGGTCCATACAATATTCCTTCTGCTTCCTCAAATAATTCATTTTCTGCAGAAATTTCGTTTCGACGAGCTGTCCTGGCTTCTTTGCTGTCCCGAGAGCTTCGGCGTTCCGCAGTTGCGATGCGCTCCTCCTTGTATTTTGCAGGTGCACCCTATCGTCTCCAGGATTTTCAATATTGGATCATATCATCATATCCTTCATTGAACGTATAAGCTACACAATACGTCACGATTTCCATAGTATGTTTCCCAAAGAATATATGCTTAGGAGCGAGTTGCCACACGCAATGATTGAAACTCTCATTGTTGTTTTGAGTGTTTGCGCCCGGACATCTCCCTAACAAATCATCTGTGGTCAAATCTGCGTAAATCGGCTTCAAAACCTCTTGGACATCGTCATCGAGCGCTGGTGGATGAGAATATTTTTCCCGAAATCCACTGGCCTCAGCTTTATTATAATTACCACAGGAAGGTACACGCGCAGGTAGGAACAAGACAAAAGAATAACGGTTGAATTGGGAGACGGACGCGCCAGATGTCTCCGTTCCCCTTTTCTAAGGAATGCTGTAGTGACCGAAATAATTCGAATTTCGATTTAAAAATTTGAGAGAATGCTTATAACAGTGTATATATACTATCCGATGATGCAAAAAAACGATTTTTCGAAAATTTCACTCTGTGATGATCCCTTAATTATTTTTTAGGATCGGAGCTTTGCTATGTTCTTCCCCAAAATCAAGTGAATAAATTTGAACCAATGCTTGGCGGATTTAGAAAATAAGCAAAAAGCTCTTGGGTTGGCAAGCTTTGGTTTATCGGCAGCTACTTTGGAGGATGTATTTATGGAGTATGTGATTTTTCTTTAATAATAATAATAGAAAAGTTTTACCTACCAATAAAACTTATATTATGTACCTAACCTCATTTAAAACCTTACAGAGAGAAGCATATTTAAATTTCCGTTCGCATTGGCCTATCTCGCTCATTATTAGTACCTTGTGTCTGACAACTGATAATAATTATTAGGGAATTTGTAGCATTTATTTTATCAAGTAAAAGTGACAAGTTTTTACTACCTACATCTTTTAAATTTTTGATTTATTTATTTTTTCAACGGAATAGTAAATAAATGATATGAGGACACCTATTGATAATATAAATTGTATGACAAAGTTTTAGGTTTTAAATGTATATTTTTGTATGTTTGAAATGCAGAGTTGGCGCTGATGCCGTGGAGACCACAGATGATAAAGGAAAAACAAAAACGTTCCAGGAATCTGGCACAGATGAATCCAAGACAGAAAATGAATCTCCTGATAATGGTAGTATATATAAAATTAATATGTGACACTGCGGTATTACGTTAATTATTTTTATAAGTAATTATTTTGGATGTTGTACATCCTGTATTATCTTTAAAAATGCCTTAAAATGTATATTTTATAATTTTTTTAAAAAAGAATTGAATTGAATGCTCCCATGTCACAAGCATCAAAGTAAAACTTTTTCATAAATGATTTGTGTTACATCTTTGACGTCAAACCATCACCGCCTAAGTCATTATTGATATCCGATTCGACCTAGGCAATAAACACACATCGGTAGAATTAAAAGGGATTTTTTCAATGTAAGGGAAAAGTCCTACAATCAAAACAGATTCACCGTTAAATGTACTACACTGGCATCAAATCGCCGCTGACTCTTGTGAAGTGACCAAAAATATTTTACCTGCTGATGGATTGCAATCAACGTAATTACAATCCTAAAACAAAAATAATGACCGACTCGTTGAACTGTATTGACAGTTTGTCGAACCTCTCACTCGGTTAGGCGAGTTTAAACCAGACAATTTAGTGTACCGATTGGAGTGAGTTAGGCTCGGCCACTTGGGACAAATTTTGGTTTCATCTTCATTCTTATTGTTGCCTTACTATTGTTTTTTTTTTCTAACTAACTTGTGCATCATTGCACTCTTTAATTAAAGTTTTCTTTTTTTAATGCTTCAACTGTTTTTGATTCATAATGTTTTTAAAATGTTGAAATGATTGATTTGCTTGTATTGCGATTGTTTCAGCGGAGGCCGGCAAAGAATCGTACAAATGTCACACAGGCTGCCGCCTGTACTGGGGCCAGTGGTGGGCTATGCTGTACAAAAAGATGCTAGTAACCTTCAGCTCCTCGCTCTTCAGTATCATGCAGATAGTGGTGCCCGTGATGATCCTCCTGATCGCCGTGGTCATGTCCAAACTCTGGATAACCAACAACGACCTGCCCGCCCTGGAACTGTCCATGAGCAAGGCATATACGGACACCATCACGCTGGTTCACTCCTCCAGCCAGGACAAAAATACGGAGACCAGAATGAATAAATATAGTTGTGGACACTGGATCAAAGTCAGTTGAAGATTTTTATTTAGAAGAGGTACATATATACATATTTTGTGTATCTTAATTTAGATCAAAACACTTAACTCGGTTTACACGTCTTGCGAATTCAATCCTCCTCACATATTATTCTCAATTAAAAACATGTTTTCATCTTCTGGTAGTAAAATGAATTTGAATGTTGTGTTATCCTTTACTCTGGGTTTTTTTTTGTGTTACGAATATGAAAAAAAAAGTAATTAATTCATTAGGGCTTAATATTAACAGATATGTATGTACAAGAGCAAAACACATGTAATATGTTTTAGAGATGGGATTTTCAGTTTAGTGTAAACGTGAAAGGAGCATGTATGGCATTTACTTCAATCCTCACTATAAATGGCATCTGCCGAGACTCATAAAAATGATTAAAAAAACTTTTGCGTGAGGAGGTTCCTGAAAATATGGAATGGCAGCGCTAGTTATCAGGCTATCCTGAGGATTTTTTGTGTTAGGAAGAAAAAAAAAACAATAATTCACGGTAACATTGGGACTAAACATTGTATTAAGATAGGCATGTTTTGTGCGCCAGTATAAGGATCTGTTTTGCTTTAAGGCCAAAACACACTTGCCATTGATGAGAGTTCGAAATCTGGCCGGGGCGACCTTCATAAACAACCAAGAGTATAACTGCTTGGTTTTCCAACTTTGGCCTTCACGACCTTCCCGTGTCGCTGATGTTGGTCCACAATGCTATTCTGAAGGGCGAATCTCCTAAAAAGTCTTTCAAGGTCATTAACCAACCACTTCCCTACAGATTGGAAAATCAGGTGAGATTACCGAATATATTGTAAAGAGTATGTTTTTGTTGCCACTTTTATCTTTATATTATGTACATATACATATTTATTTTTTATTTAATGTTTTATTTGCAGTTGGAGCTAACGTCCGGTTCTGGAGAAATCGACAATGCAGGTTTTCAAGTAGCCTTACACATTGGATTTGCCATGTCATTTGTGGGTGCATTTTATGTTATGTTTAGTATCAAGGTTTGTTATTTTATTTAAATAATTTCATTGATTATGCTTTATAAGTACATAATGTATTATATGTATTTAAATATATAAGGATTTTAATCATTTATAATATATTACGTCCATTGAATGACAAATGAGCGAAAGATTGAGTAAAGTGGGTTGGTCTTTTCATTACATTAATTTATGTAAAATAATTGACATGCGTGGTACTCTTTTAAAACAAGTGCCTAAATATTATGTGCTGAATATTGAATAAGCTAATTCCCTTAGAATGGTATTTTTTAAGGACAAACGAAACGTAATACGCGCTCACAGATGGCGCGAATTGAAATATTTTAAGAAGAAAAAGTACACTTTTAGCATGTAACGGTTTTAAATATTCAATTTAATTGTTTGTTGGCGGATGTACACACGGAATATGAAATGGAATAAATTGTTACTGTAGATTTACGGTGCAAGTCCTTCAAGAAACTTGTAAAACTAACACATATATGGTATTTTTATTAGTTTCTTGAAGGACTTGAGCTTTAAACTTACAATAACACTTTTTTCCATTTCATATTCCATATGAACATCAGCCAATAAACAATTCATCTCAATATTAAAAAGCATTATTTGCTGAAAGTGTTTTTTTTTTAAATATTTTAATTACAGTGCCATCTGCGAGCGCGTATCGCGTTTCGTTAAACCTTAATCTGTATAATAGCACTGCTCAATTAGTATTATTAACCAACTTACGACACTACTGGCGAAGTTAATTGATATACCCGTTGGGGTATGGTTGCTCTTAGTAGCTAACATCTGCCATTTCCCTAAGCCATACATCATTTTATAAAAACTCATTTGTTATTCCGACTCCTGAGGTGATCTGAGTCTAGAATCTGACTCCATTGCACCAAGTCTTGTCAAATTGAACGAAGACTATGAAACTATGAAGTAGCCTTCATTGGCTGTATGGAATATGTCCTAACCATGCCACGTTGCTTGTCACTGGGAGAACATGTGTCGCTCCAAGCTGCTGCAGCTGGCTTCGGGCGCCTCCCCATTCATCATATGGGGGGCCTCCTTCGTGTGGGACATGTTGTGTTACTTGATGGTGGTCCTGGCTATGACCATCACTCTTTTCTTATCAGATCTAACAGGATTTGCGACGCCCGGAGAGATTGGTACTGAATTATTTTTGCCTTATTTAAAAAATATATCCATATTGCTATTTGAAAAATCAAAGGATCTGCAATATAGGCTAGATTTTGGAATTCTCTCATAAACCCCTGAATACCAGAATTATTGGTTATTATATTTTTTTAATTTACATAGGTTTTCTACATTTGAGAGCCGTAATTACCGTGCATTTTGCAATTTTTACACCTCATTATTTTTTCCATAACAAAAACATTGGACAGTACTAACTGCTATTACTATCATGAGTTTATTTTAGGTAATTATACAAAATAAAACAGATCGTTTATAAAGATTTTTGATTGAATTCAGTGATCATATATATGTAATGTAAGTTTGTTTGTGTGATTTTCTCGAAAATTACTGAACCGGTTTTGCTAAAAAGCACAGTTTGTTCTTATTAGTGCCGGGAAGGTTTAGAGAGTAGTTTGAATGAAATTCAATATGTAAAACTGTTGCTATAACGTTTTAAAATTAGTAAAAAAAATATTGAACCCGCTATGTTTTATTTAGGTTAGCCCATAGATATAGTACTCTGGTTAGCCACAGATTGCATATTCAAAAGAAGAAGGTTTTTTTGCGTAGAATATTTTCAAAATGGAAAACACGAGTAGGTACCTACTTAAGAACTTTATGATTTAGATATGTTTTGAAAAAATAAATGTTTGGAATGAAATAAAATATTCAAATGGATGTTTCTTTATTTGGAGATAGTTACTTTCGCTGTCAAATCAATTATGGCACCCTAATGACAAGCAAGAATTCACAACTTCATAACTTTATTTCAAATCCCGAGCAAGGCCTGGTACACATCAGCTAGTATTATTATATTTCTGTATGATAAAATGATTTCAAGAAATTATCAGTTTTGACTGTTCTAGATTATTCAATTTCTGAATACTGACCTAAAGTAAAATACCGTATAAATAATATTGCATGTAGGTGTCAATTGTATAAATAATATTAACATGAACCCCTATCTGAACAATCAGATCGCAATCTTTAGAATACAGGTGTCAGATGGGAATACTGTCCTTGTTCTACCGGTATTTCAATGGAAGATGCTCTAAGGAGCTAGCGTCATTGATCCCTTCGGACCAGTGCATAGTCGGGAAACACGCCAAACGCGCACCTAAATTTTTATACACATTTGACATTTTTCACATGAGAACGGGTCGTTTCTACAACTCATTCTTGAGTTCAACAGCTCGGCTGTTTAACGATTTGCCGGCCTCTGTGTTTCCTCCCTCCTACAACATGGGTCTCTTCAAGACCCATGTTCACTCCTTACCTCCTCTAAAAGACCTACACAGCATCCTCAAAAATGACATAGGCCTTGAGGGAAATTATTTTCTTCACGGCCTCCTGTGTAGACTTTATGTAAAAAAAAATGGTCAAACCGGGGATATAATAAGGATATTTGTATTTCCAGGGAGAGTTGTTATCATTCTGGTATTATACGGCTATGCTACATTGCCGATGCATTATGTTGCTGCTGGTTTCTTCTCCAATGGTTCCACCTGATTTTCCGTTATGTGTCTTTTTAATGTACTAGGAGGTATGTCTATATCATAATTATTCAGTTATGGTGGACTTTATCCATCATTTTTTTGATCCATCCGCTTCTCTGCACTAAGTTAAATTGCATAAGAATGATAATCCCTAGTAATTAATTTCTATTTTCACACTTTATTAACCCTTCTCTTGCGGTGCTAGAAAATCCTTCTCTCCCATATTGTACACTTAGTTGAATAAAATTGAACAGTTTACATTTATTGCTTATGTAAATCATTTTATTAAAAGTGTCATCAGTACGATATTGTGTATAAGTGCTGAAAACGAGAAAAAAAACATTGGCCATGCATAAAACGCGCAATACATCCATTACAGCTGGCAGACTGCTGGCTACAACTGACGACCGTGCATCGTGGCATAGTGAGTGAATCCCTGTACCCTTCTCGTTCACTACCGCAACAACACACGCAGACATACGTGTTTATCGTCACCGTTCAGGCAAAAGTTGCTATCCCTGTAAAAGGCAGTTTTCGGTTGAGTGTGTCAAATCAATTAAATGTGATTTTTCCTTCATCTTCAAACTTTCAAATTGCGATATCTCAAAATGATGTTTTTAGGGTTGGTAACTTTTAGCTGAATGGCGACGATATAAACATTTTTTACCGATTTTTTGACAAAACATTCTTTTCTGTTGCGTTCCATGAATGCTTATAGATTTTATTATTTTATCCGATACATAAATGTACTGCTGAAGAACACCTAAAATATGATCTCTATGTTTAGTTTATTTAGAGAGATATTTACATAATTGAAGTCATGTCAAATCAGTCGACAGCACCGGCAAGGAAGGGTTAATTTAAAATTCATCTGTATTTTAATAGCACAATTTAATAATTAACTAATGTTTGTCTTCGAATTTAGGAGTGGCAACTTTTGTTATTGTGGAGATCTTAAGTAATCCAGGTCTTAAATTGACGGAGTATGGAACAGGATTTCATTGGTTCGTTTTAATAATCCCATCTTACGCGCTTTGTGGAGCCATAAAGTAATATTTATTTTTTACTCTTTTTAATGCAAGTATTGAATATTTTCTCATTTGCTTGCTCATAGACGGTAACATATTTTTACATAAATTTTTATGAAGCTTCATTATTATTGAAAAGTTGCCTGGCATCGTGTAAAAGGTACAAACTAGCAAACTGCGATCAGAACGTTATTTGTAAATTGAATAAGGTGTACGAAAAATGTTGGCTTGAGTATTTTCTCTTACTAATACACAAAGATATTTTATACCACTTAAAGGTAGAAAAAATACTTGCCTTGCTATAAGGAAGTTGTATGTGCAATCTAGATAGTGTCTCGGATATACCTATCCAATTAAACATGACTGAAAATAATTAGGTTTCATTAGCTCAGTGGTAGAGTGTTGGCCCGGTTAGACAGAGGTCCTCGGTTAGATTCTCAGATGCGACCCGTCACCTTTTTATTTTCTATGACTTTTTTTGTTACATACGAGTATAAGTTTAATGATTAAGTAATACAATGAGGTTTACAAACTTCAATAAGTCGTTTCAATAAAATGGATGTGTACTTATTACTTGATTTGCACTACTCTATTTAGAGTTCTTGTTGTGAACAGTACTTATCATTATGATTACATCAATTTATTTGTTGGATAAATTGGTATGTCTAAAGTTGTGTCATATGGACTAAGGTACTAACTAATTCTCTTTGTTTTTAATTCTTTTCTCTCCCTCTTTTTTCCTGTCTCTTTTTTTTCTTCTTTTTACTGTTTTTATATTGAAACAAATTATAAATTGATATTGTACACCAACTTACAAAATCCGTAACAATATTTATGTAATAAATAAAAAAATTCTGCAACATTCCACGGCATGATTACTTTCATAGAACAGACACTTCGTAGTTAGAAACTAATGTATTCACACCTGTATTGCAGGTTATCCCCGACGCACGTATAATTTATCAATGTCTACATTATTGACATAATTCTATATAATTATGTTTTTGTATCAAATGTGTCAAATAAATTAATATTATAAATTTTAGTGTCCGACTATCCTTACTTTGACTGGGAGAAGCCCGGGGTGGGGCAGCACGTCACCTTCCTGATTATAGTAGGGACTGTCAGCTTCATCATTCTGCTTATCAAAGAATATGGAATTGCCAAAGAAGTAAGATTTTGTTGTGCACTCTATGCTAAGTAAGTAACAACTATTATCTAAGTACAAAGTTAAATGTGAATATTATGCAAATGTCTTAACTGCCCGGACTCATGACTGCACAGAGGACGACGACGGCTCCTGTAATTTTGGTTTTGTTGTGTGGAAGTAGGGTATAGAGATGGGTAAAATGGGGGAGGACCTAGATGTTCAAATCTGGTCACTAAACACAGCTAAACATTTTTCAAGAAACGTTTTGATTCGAAGAATACAATAATTAGTGTTGAATCGAGTCACCTTTGATGGCCCTCTGAAGCCAGTCCTTTAAATATCCTGCGTAAACTAAAAATTTTAAAAAATAAATAATTACTTTGTTAACATCATTTTTACATTATTTTATATACTTCTTGCTAACCGGGTTTCGCTATTGCCATGGCTTCTTCAGGGCAGTATAATACTAAACTATAGTAAGTCTCTAGCTATAAGTCTTAGATGTAAGTCACTAATTATAAGTCTGAATTAGTTAGTTTCTAGATCGCTACTTATAAATCTTAAATTTAAGTTATTAGATATAAGTCTAAGTGATGAGTTATAGGTTAGATAAATTATGTTGTAAAGCACCCTTGAGGTGATTTTCTCACGAAAACGGGACTACCGAAATAATCCATTTATTATTATTTTTATTAAAATACACATTTGTTATAGATTGATACAAAAGGGCGGGACCTGTTATCAAATACTAAATTTTCCCTATAATTATTCATAATTAACCACCCTGCCTTTGGGTTATTTTTCAGAAAGTAGGCAAAAAACATCGGGTTTTTTTTCCACGTGCTTGGAGTATCACTGGTTAGCGGCGTGACTTGTATGGGAGAATACGAAAACAACCGAACATATCCGTTAGCTTCGGCTTACCTCGGCATACTAAAAGCGATAACGCAGGAACGAACTTGATGTATACGACGTATCACGAACGTTTTGTGGGTTTTGGTTATCGGTATTTTTTAACCTGAACGTACGGGATACGGTTTGTTGCATTCGGGTGATGATATAGCGGCCGTATCACGTACGTTCGTATGGTTAGGGCGGTTAAACAAATTGCAGTAAATAACGGTTATCATGAAAACTTAGTCAATAAAACCCTAAATAATATATTTTTTAAATGTCATCAAATAAGTTTTTATTTAACACTTCTCCTAATAATATTTATAAAAAGTAATAATAATCAACCTTACCAATGCCGTAGAATCTTGTATATAAATAATTTCTCTCAACAAAGCATTAAAAACCTTCCATCAGATATTAAACTAGCATTTTACACGGACACTTTTAAGGTATAATTTAAATTAATGGTTATGATAAAGAAGATAAACAAAGTAATTGTTTTATTTAAAAATTATATTGTCACATCACAAAGTTACCCGCTCATATGAAAATATTATTTTTTATTCTTTGTCATTTATGAAACTTATTCATTGCAGTATCCCTGTGTATGCCTTCCGGCAAGAATGATTTTTTTTAATGTAATTAATCTGTTTTTTTCTTTGATCACGATTGTGTTTGACAGTGCATGCGTAAGATCAGATGCGGAAAGAGCCTCGCTCCGCCCGTGGATGCAGACGATGAGGATGATGATGTGGCAGAGGAGAGGAAGCTGGTCGACAAACTGTCTAAAGACGACTATAAGAACTTTAGCCTTGTGATAAAGGACATGTCCAAGAGCTATATCAACTTCCAAGCAGTCAAGAAGCTGTCTCTCGGTGAGTGCTATCTCTTTATTTTTGTCTTTAGGAGAATAATGATTGCATCTTTATACAAATGTTAATAAATGAGACTAAAACCTTAATCTTAACAGATTTTTTTAAAGAAAAAAGTCTTTTCTGGTTTAAAATGTAATCAGTACAATCCGTATCGAAGGAATTATTCATTTGATTAATTGGTTGAACAATCCATTTTGTATTTTATGAACCTTGCTGGCGTTTTACATTGTGATTACTAATTACATTATGCCCATAAATACAGATAGAAAATTATTTTTGTCACATGCTAACCCATGTTCTGACAAAATGAATTGATTTAGTACAGTAGCACGTTAAAGTGCCCTTGAGATGAAAATTCACATATGTAAAAAAAAAAAATTGTTCACTGTTCTTATGTTTTGTTTTTTTATAAATAGCTATAAAGAGTGGAGAATGTTTTGGCCTTCTTGGTATTAATGGCGCTGGCAAAACCACCTCCTTCAAGATGTTGACCGGAGACCATGAGATAACGTCTGGCGAGGCGTGGGTCAAAGGATTTTCTGTCAAAAATCACATGAAAACTCCATACAAATACATTGGTAAGATTTTTTCCATATACGAGTACTTATTTTGTATTTATTTCATGTGACAGAGGCATGAGTTTGAATAACAACAACAAAAATCTTTTAACCTCCGGTGTGCCACATTCCTGCCAAATACAAAACCCCTAGTATCCCAGCCATAAAATAGAGTGTTGCGTGGCATATACTAGCTCACGGTAATTTCGTAATTACTCACTGTTTTCAAAAATTATGTTTTTGTAAATTATAATGTCTTACTAGATAATGTATTTATCAAAAATTTACGTATATAGCATAATTAGTTTCTCAGAATAAGCAAACACATTGTGGATTGACATGATGTATTAAATAACAAGTCACTTTGTTTATAATCCACTTTTATTTTTTTATTTGTCGACTAGTTTCGATTCTGCCGAATCGTCTTCAGGACATAGAACATACTAATTAAATAACAAAAGTGTGCTGTATATATAGGGTGAAAATAGGAAAAGAAAGAAACAATATTAAGAGGGAGACAACAATATAACAATAAAAACATACAATACCAAATACCTAATTACATGTAAGATGGGAAAAACCATGAAAGATAAAGAAGGTAACAGAACATCAATTACGGTGGTGGCTTGTTTGAGGAGAGGGGGAGTTTGAGGGGAACGGAAATAGGTCTAAAATGGGACTCTAAGTTAAATTTTTTGTTTATTTAGTAGATGGCTATTATTATTTTTTACTGATTTTTTTATTTCAAGGGCTTCTAAGTTGTTTAGCCGTAGGCCTATTCCATTTTTGTGTAGAATATTTATTATTATTCCAAAAAACTGATGGAGGAGCTATCTTATCAGCGAAATCTTCAATAATTTCTTCTGGAATGTGTTTGGAATGCTGCGGAGCATATGAAGAACCGAATTTTTTAAAATTAGACCATACAGATGACTGGGGAGATTCAGGAGACAAGTTGTCACAGAACTTTCGCCATCCAGACCGCTTTTTATTTTTCAAAATACGTTTAACTTCTGCCTGAGAACGTTTAACAGAAAGGAAATTTTCGAGGGACATACATTTACGGAAAATGGAAATTGATTCTTTTCTAGAGTTAACGACAGCAGTGCACTCTTCATCCCACCATGGAGTCGAATGTTTTATTTTAATGTTAACATTGCGTTTTTGTAGTGTTTTTTCTGCAGCTTTTATTACTATATTAGGAAACAATTCACACTGTAAACTGATGTTAACAAGGGAAGACTTAGTTGATTGAACAATGGAGTCTAATTCTAAAAAAAAATTTCTCCAATTCGCGTCTTTCGTTTTAAATTTAAAGTTATTGTTTGGCGAAAAGGAATGAGAGGTCGTTAGACGGTGGAAGGTAATTATTATAGGGAAATGGTCACTGGAAAGGGGATCTTTGAGGATGTTCCAGGAACATTTGGGAATCAATGAAGATGAGCAAAGAGATAAATCCACCGCACTTTTCCTATGTTGCGGGGCAGTGAAACAAGTTGGGGACCCGTCGTTTAAAATACATAGATTATAGGTATCCATGAAATCTAATAGATTACGGCCAGAACGGTTTGTTAATTCACTACCCCAAGCGGGAGAATGGGCGTTAAAGTCACCAAGTATACGGGAGATGAATCTGAGATATAAATGATGACCACCCGTTTTCAACAAAAGTTATAGAGGGAGGGATATATATTGATAATATTGTAATATCAGATACAACAGCTGCTACTATTTGAAAATTGTTGGAGAGAGTGTGTAAAATTATTTCTTTAAAAGGGATAGAGTTATGGATAATAAGAGCAGTGCCACCTTTGCCATCCGGTCTATCATGTCTAAGACAATGATAACCAGGGATTTTAAATTGATACGAGGGTTTTAACCACGTTTCAGAGATGGCAGCAACTGAAATGTCATGTTCATCAAGTAACTATACAAGTTCAATTTTGTTGGAGAATAGACTTCTACTATTCCACTGAAGAATTTTGTTCAGTTTCGGATACATTGGGAAGACAAGAGAGTAGAGATTTAATATAATCGGCAGCGTTGGAGGGTACATTATTGTTATTTGAAAGAATAGTAATTATGAGGGTAATTAAAGTTTGAATAAAAGAGGAATTTTCAATCATGACATTAGGGAAAATATCAGTAGAGGGACAATTTTTTAAGGCATTCCCATTGGGAACCTGAGATTTATTATTCCCACTCGGGTTAAGTAAAAGATCATCATATTGTTTTTTATCAAAAGAAGGAATAAATTTAGGTTTGAATTTTATTGGTATAAAAATCGTTTCCCTGTGGGAAGATGATAGCGGAGATTTAGGGGAAGAAAAATGAAAAAGAGGAGGGTTGGACGTTATCTCTGCAAAAGATTTTTTGTAGGAGGGAATAATTGAGATGCCTGAAAATAGGAAATGTTTTCTGAAGCCATTGATTGCTTGATATTTCTCTGTCTAGATAACTCTGGATATGCCACCCTAACAGCAGTATGGTTGCCCTAACAATTAATGCAAATTGGGTTTTTTATTGTATTTTGGCATTGTTCAAAAGAGTGATCCTCACTGCAATGGAAGCAGCGAGGAGAGGAATGACAAATTGGTTTTGAGTGACCAAATCGGCAACAGTTGATACATTAGATTGTCGGGAATCTGTATACTTCAACGGGAAGAGCGTTACAATAAATAAATACCCGGGATGGTAAAGTTTGACCTTCGAAAATAATAACAACAGATTGAGAAGGTTTACATATAGTGGTTCCAGTAGATGTATCCTTGAAATTCAAACAACGTACTTTTAAAACTTTAGGAGTTACTTGAGAATCATTAAGAGCATCAACTATTTCCGTTTCTGAGAGGTCGGTCGGAATACCTCTTACTCTGCCCATTCTGGTTAAATTGAAAGTAGGAATGAAAGATTTGAATTTATTATTTGAAAGCGAACCTATTTTTATAACGAAATCATTAGCTAATGAGGCCGATTTAAACTCTATGGATAGTTTGTATCGGCCTTCCAGTTTGATTGATCCATTTATAATACCAAGGTTATTGTGACTAGAGCTAAAAATAAATTTACCGAAATCCAGGGGATAAATTATTTTTCCCTGTTCAGTCCTTTAGACATTGACAATGAAAGGAGCTGCAGCGTTAAGAGAATATTAATTCAATAGATTTTTCTTCTAAAGGAATGGATTTATTATGAGTTTCATGAGAGATTGGGTCTTCTTTTGATTTAGAAAGAGATTTAATTTTGGGAGGTACATTAAGACAAAGCGAAGGTCGTCGTTTTCGGGAAGGGAGAGTTATTGAAGTGTGAGTATCGTCAGTATCGTAGTCGTCAGGGATATTAAATATGGACTGAGGGTCCGGTGGTCGGTTCTCATCCTCCTCCGTATTTGATAAAACAGAAAAAAAATTATTAATTAAAAATAAAAATGAAATAATATAAAGTCAATTAGATTGACTGTTCACTCGACAATCGTAAATCAAATAATACGAACAAATAGTAAACAAAAATAGAATGTAACAATAATTCTTATCTAAGCCGAAGGCAGGAAGTCATGAACACCGCGATGGCTCAAAACAAATACACATACAACTCTGCACACAACTGTTCATCTTCGCGGTCAGGACGGAACTCCGGCAAAAAGACTTAACTTCATATTAAAAAAATATACAAATATTTCACCACGTTACAGCGTCAAAAACTCGATAACACTAGTAAATAAAATTAAAAATTTTGATCTTCCGCATAACTGTCAATTTATTTCTTTAGATGTAAAATCCTTATTTAGCAACATCCCCATTAAAGAGTGCCTTATAATAATTGAAAATATGTTTGAAAAATGTAATATCAACCCGGTGATAAGAAAAGAGTTATTCCAACTCATAAAAATTTGTGTAGAAACAAATTATTTTCTTTTCAACGATACCTACTATCAACAAAATGATGGTCTTCCCATGGGATCGCCGTTAAGTCCTCTTCTAGCAGAGATATTTATGGATTATATTGAAAACATAATCCTTAAATCTCCTTTATCTAAATACATTATATACTACATCAGATATGTAGACGATGTTGGATAGGCACCAACCGACAGTTAGATATCTTCACTAATTGGGCCAACACCGTTAATAATAAAATCTGCTTCACAGTTGAACATGAGATCGAGGGTAAAATATTTTTTTTAGATCTTACAATTGGCAGAAGTAATAATAGACATACCTTCGAAATATTTAGAAAACCAACTTTTACAGATACAACAATAAACGCAAAATCAACTCATCCTTGGTCTCATAAATTATCAGCTTACCATTTAATGGTACATAGACTCGTTAATATTCCTCTAGATAAAATAGCGTACGAAAAAGAAAAGGAAACAATAAAAACAATCGCGGTTAATAACGGCTATAAGGCAAATAATATTGAAAAAATTGTAAAAAGCAAGAAATATAAAAATAAAATCAATTTAATATAAAAATAAAATCAATTTAATATAAAAATAAAATCAATTTAATATAAAAATAAAATCAATTTAATATATCCGGTACACAATAATAAACTAGAAAAATTTGCATGTCTGGAATTTCTCGGTCCAATATCCGTAAAAATTGCAAAAGAAATTAAAAAATGTGGTTTAAATATAGCTTTTAAAACTAATAATAATATAGAAACATTCCTAAAAAACTCAAAAAGTAAAAATCCCAAACTTAATAATAGTGGCATATATGAATTAAAATGTGACCACGCTGACTGCAATGCTACCTATATAGGGCAGACAGGAAGGGCTTTCTCAACTAGATTCAAAGAACATATAAGATGTTATAAAAATAAAAGCACTTCTTCAAAATTCGCAGAACATCTTTTAGTAAATAATCACGTCCCGCTTGACAACAACAAACCTAAACCCATAGAAAGAAAGGGCCTAAGATTAAATTCACTTGAACAATTAGAAATTAACTAACGACCCTAATATAACATTAATTAATAAAGTAAGGAAAATTATATACTCACTGCTTCTCAGTATGGTCACATTATCAAAACAATAAACATTGTCAGTTAAATAGAGTAAAAACACATTATAAATGTGAAAACCTCACAGAATTCAGAAATTTAATTGCTTTCTAACTAAATCGGTTTTACCGATAATAAATCATTACCCATCCATCCAAATTTTAAAAGAGTGGGGGTAAATTAAATCATATAAATAAGTCGTCACAATGTGGATTAACCACAGTTTGAAAATGGCCTTAAACGCCGAAACATCTGTCACAATAATAACAACTAAAAATACTTGCAGAACTTAATAATAACATTATTAAATTTGATTTACATTAAATTTAAAAAAAATTAAATGGAGTTCTACGAATTAAACACAAAAAAATTAATAACTTGTTCTTTACCCCCATGTGATGATGGAAGCATTTTGTACATCATCTTTTTGGATTACATGCTACCACGTAATGGGTCAAAGATTAAATGATCTGCCAACAGTGGAAAGGCAAATAGTGTGCCATCAGCTGTGGTCTCTGATTGTTTAGTATCCTGCTTGTGTCACCATGCAAGAGAAGAAGGAAGATCACACCTTAGCTATTTCCAATCTTAAATATTTACCTTCAACACTTTCAGAATCTTCGTCCAGCTTGGGTTCTGATGTTCTCGGACAATTTCGATGTTCTTCTATCCTCGGTCTTGATCTTAATTTACTGCTTTGTTGTTCATTGCTTTTGAGAAATATTCTGGCCACCTCTCTGGGACCAGTGGTGGCCAGGGCAGTACGATACTCTGTAGCTTCTTGCCATATCTCTATATCGGTGCTTGGAAGGACATTGCCTTCTGTGCCCAAAGTTGCATCTTGAGATATCAGCACCTGACATCTCATTATATCGCAGTAGTCTACCAAGCAAACGGCATCTTCTGCCTGGAAAAATAATGATGAGATTTAATAATAATCGTTGAATGGTGGATTGGAAGGGCGATGGGTTTGGCATGTAGGAGATTAATGTGGCTAAAGAACATCCATCAGTAGACAGACATTCAAGGTATAGAGAAGATCTTCCAGTAGGCTGAGGACAGGAAAAACTTTGGCAGGATGGTTGCCAACAATCGTTGAAGAATGGGCCAAAATCAAAAAAATAATAATAAAGTGACATCTCATAAGAGTCTGTACTGAATACAACCAGGAGAACTGTATCGCCACCCGGTTGGGCAATGTTGTGAGGTGGGTTATTATCATAGTTATTGCAAACTGACAAAAAATAAGATATTTGATCACGAGTATTAGATTTAAATAAGACAGCTTACCTTGTTGATTTTACTCTTGTGTCTGTTATCAAAGTGCATGTCCAAATATTTATCTTCATAAAAAGATTTTCCACAAAAGCCGCACGTCCATTGGGAGGAGCGGTGTTGGAACTTGGCGGCATGCTGGGGGCCGAAGATGTCACGTAGCGGGTGGAAGGGGCATTCTAGTGGCAGCTTCACTTGATGTTTCTCCAGGACAGGCACCCATTTGCTCTGAACTATTTTGCAGACTATTTTAGCATTGTCACAAGAGCAAGATATCTTGAAAACTGTCGGGCCAGGCCATGGTATCAGTGACAGCAAAAATAATACTAAAACCTGTTGAAAGGAACAACTATCAGCAACTTTCTTCAAACATTTTCTTTGATTTTCCACAATCGGTTCACTTCAACTAAGTGAGTTGAGTTGATTACATAAAAACTTGAATTACAAGTAAAGTTTAAAGTTTTACCACACATTTGGTTCTCCTGTAATATTTTATAGTCCTATTTGATTTCATTAATACGACGATCACTTTTCAACAAATTATTACCTTTTTCATTTTTTTAACAAATTTATCCACTAATTCAGCGATTTTTGGAGGATTGTAAACGTAAATTGCCACTCTATCAATCTGTCAAATGATTTTTTTCTGAAAATCTACAAAAAGGTACAAGAGTACTTTTTGTCAATCGACAATACTTGAATAATTGTTGAAAAGCTAAATGGATTTTGTTTTGGCTCCAATTTATTTTTAATATTAAAAATAAATAAATTATATAATACGACACAAGAGTCCCAGCTGCTCCCAACCGTCTGGAGCCAGCGAGAGTATGGCATCCCCAATTGGAGTTATTGTGAGCCTGAAGGTATTGAGGTGGGGAAGGAGAGGAGTAAGAGAAATAAAGAAAGTGGTATGATCAACAAACACGACTAAAGCCATTTCAAGCAACTCAGAGATCACATTTCTACAGCATTCAGTCTACTTTCGTCCTTCCTCTGCCAGTTCCATGCCACACTGCCATACATCAGGATTGGTATCAGCACTCCATTGGACTGCTAGCTTCGCTTCTTTGGATAACTTTTTGTTTGCGCCAACTGCGTTCAGTCCCCCGTTAATGGAGTTTCCTGCATTCACCCTTCTTTCAATATCCCTATCAGTCTTTCCATCTCTCATAAACATACTTCCCAAATACACAAACTCATCGACCTGTGCCAAGTTATAATACCTGCTACATGTTATAATATCGTGGATAGAATTGCATTCAAAGTAAGTAATTATTTAAAACTTGTATCATAAAAGATACCTTCAGTAAAGTTAGCCTTCTCTGTCTGGAAGTATATGAAAAGATATGTGAATGTACCCATATGACGTGTCCATCGCTAAAATATATCTTACGGAGAATGCCAATCGGATTGTATTACCTGTCAATAGAAAACCGTATTCCATTGGCGCGTAATAAACGAAATAATATGCAACATCTTTTGATAAGTTTACCTTAGAATCAAAAGTGGTAAAATACAAAAAAATACGAAAAAGTTTTATTATGAAAATGTAATCGCTATCGAAAACCCCCCAAAAGATAAAAGATTTAATAGGGATATTGAAAGAAGGGTGAATACAGGAAACTCCATTAACGGAGGACTGAACGCGGTTGGCGCAAACAAAAAGTTGTCCAAAGAAGCGAAACTAGCAATCCACAATGGAGTGCTGATACCAACCCTGATGTATGGCAGTGAGATGGAGTGAGTGGCAGAGGAACTATGAAAGTAGACCGAATGCTGTAGAAATGAGATCTCTGAGACGAATGTAAGGTAAAACCGTTTATGATCGTGTGAAGAATGTTGAGATTGGTAAAGAATGCAAGGCTGATGTATGCGTAATGTGCAAGGTTAAGAGAGGGACGCTTAGATGATTTGGGCATGTAGAGCAAATGGACGAAGAAAGGAGTGTAAGGAGAATATATCACGCAAATGTGAATGGAAGAAAAAGCCGGGGACGTCCGAGGAAGACATGGCACGATCGAGTTAATCAAATATTTTAGTCGGGCCATGTCCGAAGTCGGAATAACAGAAGGGAATGTATGAGACCATGTATGAATGTGAATGAAGTAAGAAGTAAGAAACGGCGTGATGGTTAGTTAGTTAGTTTAATCTTTCAAAAAGTGGTCATATCCAACTGATACCAACATATTAATAAAAAAAATTATCCTGTGATCACAAAGTCAAACACCGTTTTTAATATTATTCGAATTGGTGGGTGCCTACCTTCCTTTAAAGTTGTACGTCCAAAGCATTAAAGGTCATTCTTGATAAATGCGTAATGGAGGCAATTGTGTCAATCTGAACTCCTAAAAGATAAATTCAATTAATAAACAAACATTAAACTTTTTATATTGAATGACGAAGCTTAAATTGACACATTTCCATTTATAGAAGGTACCGACCTTCCATTTTAAATACACTTTTCTTCACCATTTGAAAAAAAACTTGTATACGGTCTGACATTTGACTTTAGAAGTCAAAATGCAATATCAAAGTATTTTTTATATGAAAACTGGACATTAGCTCGCCGCCCTTGGGTCCGGCAATTGACACTAATACGGTTTGATTTCACCATAGCCCGATGCGTCCGACTGTATAGTTAGGTGGTCGGGAGGCCTAGGAAGGATGGGGGGAATTTCAAGACACCAGAACCTTCTGTCTTCTGTATAAACTAATTAGTATCCCTTCGACAGTCACCGGCAGTGGACAGTGAGGCACCAGACAATCAGGGCCCCCCAGTACTAGTCAACCGCCTCTAAACATAGAAACTCCAATAATACCTCTGTAACTATCTATGCTCCCGGTACCATATCCAAGCCGCAACTAGAATACTCAATTGATAATTAGTAGATATTATTACTTAATAATAATCGTGAAATCTTCCACCTACAACTGATCATTATAGTCACATGTAAACCAGCCTTTATTCCATATTGAAAATGCGAACATAACGCCATTTTGTGCACCGGCAATTTTACGCTAAATCATTTATTTTCCTACTTCCGTCTTTCCTGTAAAGGTGTTTAAGATTTGTACTGTGACGAGGAAAGCCTTCTTTCCGCAAACATTATCATTATGTAGGTAAGGCGCCTACTTCAAGTATTCGTGTATCAAGTTCCTAAATATATTTTAAAATTTTTATGTGGTGCAGTAACGTTTATTTTATCTTATGTTTGAGTCATTATAGTCCCTTATTCGTGATAAATAATATTTGAAAATAAATTATTTCTTAATTTTGTAAACGTTCTAGGATTTTTTTTTGTCTGGGTACCTATTAATATCGATTTATTGTTACTAAATAGTCAGTTTTTTTATTTTTTTATTTTTTATTTATTAATACTTTGTCATTGCTCTCTGTGTGTTACATATAAAAGTTTGGAAAAAAAAACTTTGGCCGCGTACCCAATTTTTTTTATTCTCGCCTACGCCAAGTTTTGTTTTTTTTTTTTTTTTAATATTTTACGAAAAACTTTATTTATTTTGTAGAAATTTAGTATTGAGAACGTCCGACCTTCTTGATTAAGGTTACCAGCTTACCTCATCAAACATATTTTAATTCGTCAAAAGATCTCCTAATTATTAAAACGGCTACTGGTATTCTATTTTCCCTTTAAATTAAAGGCGTATCTCCTTTTTTTCTGTTAATTTGCGATAGGTAATACAAATATCCAAGCCATCCATTCCGACATCCAAGTAATCACTAACTACCTATTACCAATCGTCAAACTAAATACTATATCCTACTACCAAACCCCAATCTATAACTTACTACCAACCTCCAGATTAGGCACTATCTACTTACTACGAACCTCCAAATTAAACACAATAACTTACCAACAATCTCCAAATTAGGCACTATAATTATTCACAAATTAGAACAATATCCCTACTACCAACCCCAAATTAGCCATAATCTACCTACTGCCAAACTATAGACAATAAAATCTACTACCAACCCCGATCTATATTCCTTGTCCGAGTTCCTCGATAACTAAAAATGGCCTCAGTACAGGCGGCGTCCCACGCCCCGGGAGGGATTCAGATATTTGGGGGCCCCGGACTCCTGTCCTTAGCGGTGACCGCGCTGAGGTTCAGCCCCTGGCCGACTGCACCCCCGCCGCCTGTGCCCCAAGAGAGGACCATCGCGCTGGATGAGGTGTCATTCCACGACCATGCCGGCGACTGCTGGATTGTCCTTTACGACAGGGTCTACAACATTACCACACTGCTTGATAAGGTGAGAATTCAATTGTTACTTCGACTTTAATATACTAGGCAAATAGAGTGATTAACTTGATAACAAACTGGACAAACAAATTAGATCGAAATTTATTTATTTGATTATATCCCATCTGGGCTTTTACGTGGATTTTTAGAATAGTATAATGAGCTATCAAGTACGAGTATATAGCAATTTAAAAAAACGAACATTTTTTAAAAATATTCAACATTAACATAAAACAGAAAACTAAAATGATATTATAACAGAAAAGATGATGATTTTTTTTCCATCAGAAATTTATGGCCAGAATGGCCAGATTTTTTTAACATCAATTTTTTTGTTCTTTATTCTATGACAAACTCCAACTTCTTTATTATCAAGGTGATGTCAATTATTGGATAATTGTAATTATTTTAATGTATTGGTATCTTAAGTTAGGTTAAGTTTCGGTCCATAGTTATATAGCAGGATATATCTACTTGGTTCTAGACTTTCCGGAGGATCAGTTTGGGTTTTCTGTGCGTTCTGTGAACCCTTTCGCCATACCGGGCGAGCTTGTATTATATTGTTACAACTCTCATCACAATGATTGGCTGATTCTCGGTCCGTTTCAGCTTTTGATCAGCTGATAACATAATGTGACCAGAGTTTGAAGTGCCCACTTATTTCAAAAGTAGTACCTTTATTTTACTTTCTAATCCCTTCCCTTCGTTGCCAATTTTTTTGCGGCTTTTTCATGTAACATAACTTTAATTTTAACCCCCTCAATATACCTATCTAGACATTAACATTCATTTCACCAATATTTTGCCGGTTCTACATATCATGATATATGTAAAAGTATATGTAATAATATATAATATATTAAACAGACAAGTAGGCACGCTAGATACGTAGTTACGGTGTGAGTAGTTACGCTGTACGTAGTTACGCTGTACGTAGTTACGTTGTACGTAATTGGTAGATAATCCAACTACCCACCACATGCATGTCTGTCTCATGTTTCATTCATTGAGCCATCTATCGCACAAAGTAAGAACTTCGTGAATATTTTGAAAAGCGCAATATCAAAAATATTTTCAGTCAAAAAACATTCGCAGTCACAAGTTTCAGCAAAGGAATTTCTGAAACCCTTTCAAGTACTAAATAATCAATAAAAAAATAAAAACAATCAATAACTTATGAAGTACATGTTTATTTTTCTGTAACATTAATTGGGGGAACAATGTTTATAGAATTATACAGCATTTAAGTTTCTTCAATTTATTTATTTATAAAATACATGATATTTAATGGAGACGTTTACATGGAGTAGAAACATTAGACCACCATACTAGGAGGCTGCCTAGTATGGTGGTCTAATGTATGATGCACACATGTGCACATTTGTATGAAGTCTAGTGTAAACATACGGATTTATTATATTAATTATATTAGGTCACAAAAATATAATTTTTGTTTTTAATATGTGCAAGCATGCACACATGTGCACATAGGTGCACATATACATACACACGCAAACACATACGCATATAATACTCGTATACACATATACGTACGCACATATTCTCGTACATATACGTACGCACACATACATACTCGTATACGTACGCCCTTGAGGTGATTTTTCACAAAAACGGCACTATACAAGTAATCCAATTATTATTATTATATACATATATGTGAGCACATATACATATATGTACGCACACATACATACACTTACGCACACATACATACATATATGTACGCATATATATATTTGTGTATGGAAATATATCTTATAAGTATCTACGAATATATCCTGTTCCAACCATACTTTTAATTCCCCAATCCAACGCTTACACAGTCTTGGTCACAGTCAAATACTTAAATGATATGGATGTATTTGACAATAATCTAAACTTGGCAAATTTCAAAAGGAGGATGAACGAATTGTTTCTGCCCAGTTTATAAATTATTGTCAACTACAACTTATATCATTTAATTATTTGTTAATAATTTTTTGTTTTTATTTTATTTATTCATTAACGACCCAAAGGGCTTATACATATTTTAACATTAAAATGATTATGTGTACAGAACTTTAAAAAAAAATAACATGATGCATAGTTGGTATATAAGTGTAACATATTTATAATATATATGAAGGTATAATAATGTATAAGTGCATGCCACAGAGACAAAGGGAAAGGTTTTTAATTTGTAGATACTACTTTTTTTTTAATAAAAATAGTAATAGCCTATCTACATGATACATAATACACAATTGCATAATATAATACTCTTATAATATAAGTTCATGACATTGTGAAAAAAAATCATTGTGTTTTTATATTTCGGATGATGTAAAAATGTATGAAATTGCATAATACATAATATAGTATATGATACATAGAAAGAAAAAAAGAGGAACAAGTTTTTGGATTGTAGATGGGTACAAAGATAATATATACAAAAAAATAATAATTAAACAATAGCTCTTATGCGATGCTCTTATAATTGTTGCAACATAAAAATATCGTTCAGGTATCTTTTAACAAGATTCTGTTAGATAAGTAACTTAAGAACCAATCCAACATGTTGCCTCTCAGTCTTAGTGCATATAATTTACTAAGTAATAATTTATGGGATACTTTATCAAAAGCTTTTGAAAAGTCTGTATAAATACTGTCAACTTGTTTTTTATTCGTGAAGGATTCCGTAATATAGTTTTGGTAAAGTAATAGATTAGTAGTAGTTGATCTTCCACTGACGAACCCGTGTTGTTTTGTTATCAATTACTTTGAGTATTGATGGATAAATTAAGTCGAGAACAAGGGATTCAAAAATTTTCGGGAGTGCTGATTGTATACATATAGGAGGATAGTTTTTTATGTCTGTGTCATCACCTTTTTTTAAAATTGGGTTAATATAACTAGATTTCCAACGACTTGGAAAATGTCCAGAAGAAAGTAAATTGTTAAATAATATGGTAAGTGGACTTGATATTGTAGATGCGCATTGTTTAAAAAATATTGGCGGAATGTTATCTGGGCCTGCAGATTTGTTGGGGTCAAGGGAAAGTATTTTATTTAGGTAGGATTCCCGTGGAATGTGGTAGTTCTGTAAATGTAACGTGTTATGATACGTATATGATGGTATTTTATCTTCAGATATTTCGTCTTCGTTTACGCTTTGGAAATGATCCGCGAACAAATTAACAATGTCGATGGTGCTATTAGCTATTTTGCCATCATAGTGTAGTCCGCAAAGGTTAAAAAGCTGTACCTACCCTAAGAAAAATGAACCAATGTTAAATGTCACAAACGTTCTTCGTTGATAAATTATTAATATTTGACAAATTCACACGTTTTACCAAGATAATAAAGGGGCTAATTTTAAAAATTAATCGTTCAATTTATACCCGAACTTACAAGTAACAGACGTACATAGCTATACTTACCAATATGATACTTACAAGACAAGTCAAAGACGTACATAGCTATACTTATCAATATGTTGCTCACAAGACAAGTCAAAGACATACATAGCAATACTTAACAATATGATACTCACAAGACAAGTCAAAGGTGTACATTATCATGTACCAACACAACACAAACCGAAAAAAATTACACAATTAAACAAAAATAATATACAAAAATACACAATTCAAAAAAATAACATACAGAAAAATCACAAACCGACAAAAATTAAAGAATTAAACAAAAATAATATACAAAAATTACACAATAATATACAAAAATTAAATTACACAATATAATATAAAAAAATTACAAAATTCGACAATAATAAGATGGAAAAAATTATAAGTCAAACGAAAAAAGTCAAATGAAAACAAAGACAAGTGAAAAAAACGTCAAATGATAAAAAGATAGAAAAACAAAATACAAAAAAACCGACAAAAATGACACAAACCTACAAAAACAACATACAAAAAACCGACAAAAATACACAATTCGACAAAAACAATGTACAAAAATTACACAAACCTACAAAAATAACGCACAAAAAAAACACAAACCACAAAAACAGCATTAAAAAAACACAAACCGACAAAAAATACACAATCAAACAAAAATAAAATACAAAATTTACGCAAACCTACAAAAATATCCTTCAGAAAAATCACAAACCGACAAAAATTACAAAATTAAACAAAAATAAAATACAAAAAATACAAACCGACAAAAAATACACAAATTACAAAAATAAAATAAAAAATTACACAAACCTACAAAAATTACAAAAACCTACAAAAATTACACAATTAAACAAAAATAAAGTACAAAAATTACACAAACCTACAAAAACAACATACAAAAAACCGACAAAAATACACAATTCGACAAAAACAATGTACAAAAATTACACAAACCTACAAAAATAACGTACAAAAAAATCACAAACCACAAAAACAGCATTAAAAAACACAAACCGACAAAAAGTACACAATCAAACAAAAATAAAATACAATAATTACACAAACCTACAAAAACAACATACAAAAAAACACAAACCGACGAAAAATACACAAACCGACAAAAAATACACAGTTCGACAAAAATAAAATACAAAAATCACACAAACCTACAAAAAATAAGCAATTTGACATAAACAAATTACAAAAATTACACAAACCTACAAAAGTAACATTAAAAAAAACACAAACCGACAAAAAATACACAATCAAACAAAAATAAAATACAAAAATTACACAAATCTACAAAAATAACATACAAAAAATCACAAACCGACAAAAAATACACAATTCGACAAAAATAAAATACAAAAATTACACAAACCTACAATAATTACACAAACCTACAAAAACAACATACAAAAAACCGACAAAAAATTCACAATTCGACAAAAATAATATACAAAAACACAAACCGACAAAAATTACACAAACCTACAAAAAATACACAATTAGACAAAAAAAAAATTACAAAAATTACACAAACCTACAAAAACAAAATAAAAAAAAACACAAACCGACAAAAATGACACAAACCTACAAAAACAACATACAAAAAAATCACAAACCACAAAAACAGCATTAAAAAAACAAAAATCGACGAAAATTGCACAATTAAACAAAAATAAAAAATAAAAATTATACAAACCTACAAAAATAACATTAAAAAATCACAAACCGACAAAAAATACACAATTCGACTAAAATAAAATACAAAAATTACACAAACCTACAAAAATAACATTAAAAAAAACACAAACCGACAAAAATTAAAGAATTAAACAAAAATAATATACAAAAATTACACAATATAATATAAAAAATTACAAAATTCGACAATAATAACATGGAAAAAATTATAAGTCAAACGAAAAAAGTCAAATGAAAACAAAGACAAATGAAAAAAAACGTCAAATGAACATAAAAGTCTAATGAAAAAAAAAGGTCGGGGGCGAAGCCCGAGCCGTCCAGTACAAAAAATTCACAAACCCTTCTTGTGAATTAAAGGGGTCAAAACCACAAACCACGAATACACATTGGCGACGTTAGGTTCTTAGAAGAACCGGTTCATCTAAGGGTTTAGGGTGGGTAAATTACTTAATTTATCTAAAATAATAGACGAATCAACAAAAAAACATAAGCGAAATAGACAAACCAACAAAAAATAAACAATTCGACAAAAATAAAATACAAAAATTACACAAACCTACAAAAATAACATACAAAAAAATCACAAACCACAAAAATTACACAATTAATCAAAAATGAAAAACAAAAAACAGACAAACCACAAAAATTACAGAAGTGAACTAAAATAAAATACAAAAATTACACAAACCAACAAAAATAAAATACAAAAAATCGACAAACCGACAAAAAATACACAATTAAACAAAAATAAAATACAAAAATTATAGAAACCTACAAAAATTAGACAATTAAAAAAAAAATAAATACGAAAATAGACAAACCGACAAAAATTACACAATTAAATAAAAATAAAATACAAAAAGTACACAAACCTACAAAAATAACATAAAAAAAACCAAACTGAGAAAAAAATACACAAATAACCACAATAAAATACAATAATTACACAAATCTACAAAAACAACATACAAAAAAACACAAACCGACGAAAAAATACACAAACCTACAAAAAATACACAATTCGACAAAAAAAAATTACAAAAATTACACAAACCTACAAAAACAATTTCCAAAAAAACACAAACCGACCAAAATGACACAAACCTACAAAAACAACATACAAAAAAATCACAAACCACAAAAACAGCATTATAAAAACAAAAATCTACGAAAATTGCACAATTAAACCAAAATAAAAATTATACAAACCTACAAAAATAACATAAAAAAATCACAAACCTACAAAAAATACACAATTCGACTAAAATAAAATACAAAAATTACACAAACCTACAAAAATAACATTAAAAAAAACACAAACCGACAAAAAAATAACATACAAAAAAACACAAACCGACAAAAAATACACAATCAAATAAAAATAAAATACAAAAATTACACAAACCTACAAAAATAAAATACAAAAATTACACAAACCTACAAAAACAACATACAAAAAACCGACAAAAAATTCACAATTCGACAAAAATATTGTACAAAAAACACAAACCGACAAAAATTACACAAATAAACAAAAATAAAATACAATAATTACACAAACCTACAAAAATGACATAAAAAAACACAAACCGACAAAAAGTACACAATCAAACAAAAGTAAAATACAATAATTACACAAATCTACAAAAACAACATACAAAAAAACACAAACCGACGAAAAAATACAAAAAATACACAATTCGACAAAAAAAAATTACAAAAATTACACAAACCTACAAAAACAAAATCCAAAAAAACACAAACCGACCAAAATGACACAAACCTACAAAAATTACAGAAACCTACAAAAATTATACAATTAAACAACAATAAAATACAATAATTACACAAACCTACAAAAACAACATACAAAAAACCGACAAAAGATTCACAATTCGACAAAAATAATATACAATAACACAAACCGACAAAAATTACACAAATAAACAAAAATAAAATACAAAAATTACACAAACCTACAAAAATGACATAAAAAAACACAAACCGACGAAAAGTACACAATTAAACAAAAAGTAAAATACAATAATTACACAAATCTACAAAAACA
>JAHDVE020009255.1:0-39780 GCA_022606495.2 Halesus radiatus
AGCTACTTAAACGAAAAAAAATTCTAATCGAATAAACTAAATTGCTATTTAGCGGTAACTAAGTCACTGTCCAGACGTAGACAGTGACTGAAAATGAACTAAACGATTTAGTTGCCACTTATTATCGTCCTTGCTACTGGCTACGTGTAACATGGGCATTAGGTCTAGTAAAGCCGTTAGGCAAACAAATAAATAAAGATTACTAAAACAAAATATGATTACACTTAAACATTTTAAATAAAATAAATAAAAGGTCAAAAGGTCCGTTTTTTTAAACATGTAATACACTTTTTTAGAGGATTTCCTGGTTGACCAGGGCAGGAGTGCTTCTGGCTGGGATGGTACATTGGAATTTTTATTTATTTATTCACCCTTCAGAAGAAAAATCAACATACATTTTTATTATACATAATATCCATTTTTTTCATGAATGTATTGCCTAGTGGAAATTTATACGAACCAACCCTCGGCGATAATATAAACATAGCATAGTAACATTGCGGCGTTCTTTACATAGTTAAATAAATTTATTTATACTATAACATGTACGTAATTTAAAATGTATATCTCGGGTAGGAAAGGGATAGGGTAGGAAAGAAAAAATGTAGGATTTAAAGGGGATGAGAATCAGCCATTATTATCATGGTGGAAAGAAGAAAATAAACTCTTCGCTTTAGCCATAAAATGTGCTGTAAGGCGATGCAATTGGAAGTAATGCAAAATTGTGTGTTTTCGGTTTGAAAATTTGTTGGCCTAGAAATATCTTAGATGATTTAATTAAATACTGCAAGTGGATCACACCTTGGCCTTTCATTTAACCGGTCATTTTTTTGGTAAATCTCCTACTTATGAACTCCTTTTCCCATATTTTTGTATTGCTCATTGTGGTAAATTAAGTTATTTAGAATATGACCGTAAAACATTTTAATAATTATGTCTGAGCTTTACAGAATAGAATAAAACACGCATTTTGGTGATGTTTTTTTTGCGTAAATCGAAACATTCGGCCGATGTTAAGCGGGACTTTCAACCTTGCATAAGGAGCGCGTGATTTCGTTAAAATTTTAGCCGGTGGATCGCCTTCCGTACATCAGAGTTCAGTTTGTTCGAGAGACGTGATGCTTGTACTGAAATGAATGTAGCTCGGTGGATGGAAATCGCAAGGATTCTCTCATCACTTGAGCGAAGAGAGAACCCATGTTCCGATAAAAAATTAAAAGCGTTCTTCAGATAATTAGGGGAATTAACAGTGGTTAGAATGTTGCAGGTACGCATCGTACGTGCAGTATTTCAAAATCATGGAGGAACGCAAGTACTAAAACTAGATTATCTATAAATAAAAAGAGTATAATGTTGTTTACTCGTCGGGCAGTGCGGTCTATTCTAACCCACTTTTATGATTCATTGGTATTTTATGCAAAAACGTTGTTGTTAATTTGGTTTATTTTAGTACTGGAAAATTCTCAGGTGTTTTTAATATATTTTTTTTAATATTATGTTTACCTGGAAGTGGAGAAATACCCGCTCTTAATTAAATGTCTGGATTATAAAAAGCGTGCAGATTCAGCCAGGTATTCTCAGTATTGCCCTGAAGAAAGACCAGATTTTAATCAGAATTAATGTTGCAATGGCTTACCGTTCAGATTTATGATTAAATTTATGTCTTGATTGGCCGTTCAGGGGTGGCAAATGAGATAATATTACTGTGTTTGAATACCATTTTTAGCGCGTACCGCGTTTGATGACGTTTTCACAAAAATTGGAATTACAATAAAAATTGTGGAATGTGGGGAGGTTAGGTTAGGTTTAGGAGGTTAGGTTAGGTTTAGGAGGTTAGGTTTCTAATGGCAAAAAACTCACTTGGATTATAATATTACCACAGTTTAAAAGCGCACCACTACTCCATAGTTTAAAAAAATCCATCGACACAAATACGGCGCAACGGCGGCCGTAAATTTCGAATTCCGAATAGCACCTATGAAGCTAAAAATGTTATGGGATATTTCACACAATATAAATACGGTTTCGAAAGATTGAAAGTTACGTACCTCTCTCGTACGTCCACAGCTATAATTCGCTAGGTTCTGTGCCCCGCTCTCGACATGGAACTTGAAGAAACTTTACGAAGATTACCGAATGTATTTGGAAGACATAGTTAGCTTCTGACGCACGTTTTGACGAATACAACCAGTGATAATTGTCTCTATAAACATGTTATTTACGTTAGTGGTTCACATGCGCCCCGTTTGCCTATAATATTGGAGATTATTATTGATTTTTTTTTAAAGTCAATACCAAACCTGACTATTCAGATCTGGTCACCAAACCCGGCTTAAACCATTTCACGGAACGTTTCGATTCTGAGTGATGGTATTTCACCAGAGCAATACTGAGAGTATCTAACTTTCTGGAACGTAAGTATACCTACTATATATTATTAGTGTGTAAAAAAATGCCTAGAGGGAGCATTCCGCGCGTCAGAGGGCAGGTCGTTTTAAAGACGTAATGCTTGTACTGAAAATGAATGAGAGAATGATGTAGCTTGGTGGAAGGGAATCGCAAGGGTTCTCTCATCACTTGAGCAAAGAGAGAGTCCATATTCCCTTGTTAGATGCGTAATTTTAGAAAAAGATAGAGAGGTAACAACAGAGCTATGAGCGGTACGTTTTTGTGTGAATACCGCACAAGAGTTCCAACTGAGTCAGACGGACTATGGCAACCCTAATTGGGGTATGTTGTGAGGCTGAAAGGAGTGGGAGGAGGAAGGAGATGAGAGGTAGGTAGTTTGGGAAGTACCTAGATATTCAGAATCTGGCCACCAAACATAACTAATGCCATTTCGCTCTCATCTTGAATATGCCAGTATCATTTGGTATCCTTTTTATGCTGTTCATATTCATCATTTTGAATCTGTACAACACCACTTCTTACCTGGAATTGCATGGAGATTGGGGCGAGAAAGAGGCGATTACTCCTATGATGAAGTTGATAAATCCATGAATACTTCTTGATTATAAAAGCGTGGAAACACTTTGATCTAACTTTTCAAAATAATCAATTGTATTATTGACTCACCTTTTTGTTACAATTCATCCAGTTCTACATTCCTTGCCGTAGACTCGGCAACAATTGAATCGCTTTTCCTCAATCAACACTCTACTAATAATTTTGGGTACCGACCATTCTCTATTCTCCAGAATGTCGAGACTTGTTAATTCAAGTCAGAGCCTGGAAATTTTTGGTACCTGCCTAAATGATTTTTGTCAGGCTTTACGAAATTAAACCTCGAAGATTATCATTTAGTAGGTCTAAAATCATGGACTCTACCAAAACCTTCTTCAGTATTTGCCTTGAATGTTCTCTCAAATGAAAATTTTTCTCCTATTTTTGTCATGGGTTCATTCATGTATTACGAATGTGCTGTTATTTTTCTGTAGCTCTTGTTGATTTCATTTTGTGTTATGTGTTTTGTGTAATTAGACAACAGACCGAATAAAATTTCAATGATTTTTTCGATTCTGGATGATCATCTTTCACCACTATCTACCACCACCTTTTGGACACAATATGGCCCTGGTCGCCCCTGCTTTTTTTTTTTTTTATATGAATACCGCACAAGAGTCCCAACTGCTCCCAACCGTCTGGAGCCAGTGAGACTATGGCATTCCCAATTGGGGAATGTTGTGAGGCTGAAGGGATTGGGGAGGGAAAGGAGAAGGGGGAGAGGAAGGTGGGGAAATACCTGGCTATTCAGATCGAGTCACCAAACACGGCTAAAAGCCATTTCAAGCAATGTTTCAATTCTGAATGGTGGTCTTTCACCAGGACGATACTGAGAGTATCTTCCACTCCTGCTAAACTGACATGTACTCTTTTCTCCTTATTGAAAATTTCCATCGGCGCACTCCGACCTCCGTTACCGATCCCTGCATTCATACCCAATATGCTAATACGTCTATAATCAACATGATAGACTTGTTGACAAGAGGTCAGTTCTGTGTTCGTTACTTCGTTCAGTATTAAGCCGAGAGTCGGCCAGTTGCCATCTCAGTCACTTTCTTTAATGTCGTGAAACGTGCCGTGTGACAAACCACCGGTGCAGTATAATATATTTATGAAAGTGTGTGAAATATACCTAGTGATTAGTGAAATGACACGTTAACAATTGGGTGATCGATCTAAATAATTAATGAAGTTTTAAAGTGCTTCTGTTTTAAAAGGTATCTCTCTAATAATATACACAAATATACATAAATATTTATAGATGTGCCATTGTAACCGCAAAATTCGAAATGTTCTGTATTAAACTTCTGGGAATAACGATTAAAGATTTAGATAAAGCAATTTTTTTTAACCACCGAGAACATGCCAAAAACACATCGCACAATTTGCCATAGTATAGATATAAAACAACAAAAAATGTTGTGTCAAATTTTAAAACAAATGCATTTCACATTTTCTTAAGAGTGTATTAAAATAACAAGTGAATTTAAACTTCTAAATGGTGTTTTTTTTAGAGGTTTGGTTTTTAAACACCTTTTTAAAAACCTGTGAACTGGCCTCCACGTTCGTGTGATCTCACACCATTAGATTACTTTCTTTAGGGTGTGTGAAGTCACTAGTCTATGCTGATAAACCAGAGACGTTGAACCATTTGGAAGTCAATATTCGCCGTGTTATTGCCGATGTACGACCACAGTTGCTCGATAAACTTGTCAAAAATTGGACTTCACGATTGCGCCTCATTCGAGCTAGCCGTGGCACTCATATGCCCGAAATCATATTTATACAATAATGGCATAAAATTATCTATTAAATAAAGCCAATATCATAGATATTAAAATTATTTCAATGTGTTTTTTTTTTCATTTTGAATTTGTATACATCTAAAAAAACACTCTGTATAATGATGAGAGTTGGTCGAAATTCTCTTAATCCTTTTCGAAATCACCAAGAACATGCTAAAAACGCTTTGTAAATGTTTGCACTTACTACGATTTATATTTGCATAATAATGTGTATCTAGATCAAGTTTAATGTCATTCTTTATGCTTTCCGTATTATTGAAAGTATCCGCAATCTAATTTAAATAAAATCTATCTGTGATTCTTGTAGATCAAGCTTTATCTTCATAGATTTACTTCTTCAAAATGCATCGTTCAGAATATTTTACTTTTTTGTCCCAATTGTTGCCTAACATCAATGCTAATACGTGGATTGTTATTATCGCCAAAGAACTTGCATTGAGGAAAACTTTAAAATAAATTGTGAAATAAAGGTAATGTATACCTGGTCACAAATGAAACATTAACAAATGTTAATTTCTTGTATCAACTGTTTTAATGGCGGTATGCTTCGAGTAAAATTGTTCCAAGACTCATCTTTGGCTTACCTTTGACATGCTTAAATCCATGGATTTAATTTCATAACAACTGCGAATAGGTGACAAAATGATCATTTTACAGGAGTCAATGAAAACGAATATCTTTTATTATAGTTTTATTTCAATGTAATTGTTTTTATTATTTAAAGTTTCCTTATGATATCTGCAATAACGAAGATAATCTGTGTAAGATAAGTATACTATATGTATATTTAAAAATTGTAATTCTGAAAAGATTGATCAAAACAAAGACATTATTTTTTTACATAATGGATCACTAAGCAAATGATTTCAACAATATTTCAATCAAATTCTCCCTTCTTAAGGTCATACTTTCATATTTCCTTAGATGGGTTTGATAATGCCATAAATTGGCTATTTCTTCAGCTTCAATTCGTATGCTCCTACGCATCTACACGTGTTGTGTACGTCTATGTATCTGTTCTTTCGTATTTACATTCTGTAAAATGTGAAGTAATGATATGCAGGCATGTGATAATTCGGTACCCATTAAAATATTGATAAACAACCCGTCTGACTCATCTCAGAGCGTTTCGTATGAAACTGATAATAATATTACAAACATACTTTAAATCCTGGTAAACGCGGAGATGATTTGGGGGTTACTGGCTACTTCACCGAGTGCCACTTCTTCCACCTAGTTCACTATAATAGTTTAGCAGTGTCCTTATATAAATAGGTGATTGATTTTGGGCACACTGTTAACAATAATCGACTGGAGTTCCTGGATAATTTGTTGAACCGTCTAAATTCTTCTTTAGTCTTTGTATCATTACTGGATATCGTGATCCACATTCCAATTACCCTGTTGAACCAGACACCTTTCTGCGCTGCCGCGGACACCGACGTTTTAGATGTTTGTGATTCTTGATTATTCCAAGACATCGACGATGTTCCTCTGCTTCCCCTGTCTTCCTATTTGCTTGTGACCATGAGATTCCCCAGGTTCGAGTTCTTAGTTTGGCAAACAACGTGTCCGAAGTAGATATTTTGACAGCCTCCATGGTCGAGGGTAATCCTCTCGACTCCGAATCCGAAGGTTGGAGGTTCAAATCCCGGCGTGCGCAAGTACATTTTATTTGATTAATTTGTGATGTTTCACAATGAATTCATTTAAAAATAATATATAGTATATTTGTGCACGTTCCAGAGTAGAAGATACTCTCAGTATCGCCCTGGTGAAAGACCACACAACATTCCCCAATTGGGGATGTCATAGTCTCACTGGCTCCAGACGGTTGGGAGCAGTCGGGACTCTTATGGGGTATTCATATAAAAAAAAAAAAAAAATATATGTAAAACATTAAAATTTATTGGAATAACTTATTGAAACTTATTAACATCATTGTAATATTTTTTTAAATCATTAAGATAATTTTAACAAGTCTCAAATGAAATACGTAACGAAAAAAGACGCAGAACAGGAAACAAAGAACCAGGACAGAGGTCCTGTATTCGATTCACAGATGCGACCAATACCTTTTTTAAATTTTCTCTATCTTTTTCCATAGAAAATTCAATAGATACCCCATATAAATAAAAAATCGGGTATGTATATCCGAGACACTATCTAGATTGCAAATATTTTTGAATAGAACCCTGCAATCATACAAAAAGATAGCACCCATAATTGGGGAAAATTAATTGAAGATGTTATTTGTAGTTCTTAAATTGAAGTAAAGTATAGAAAATGAGGGAAAGTAATAAGGTCTCAGTAGCTCAGCGGTTAGAGTGCTAGTTCCGGAAAGGCAGAGGTCCTGTGTTCGATTCCCAGATGTGCCCGATGCCTTTTCATTTTCTGTGTCTTTTTCTCTTTCGTATTTCATTTGAAATTTGTAAATATTATCCTCAATGATAAAACATAATTATAATCCGGGGCAAAGTATACAATATAGAGCATTTCATATCTCGATGAGATTAAATTCCCCTCTAGAATTTTCTGAAACACGTTTATCTTCTGTGTGTTATATTTTTGAAGGTCGAACAGGACAGGTTGGTTCGCTATTTCAAGGTATTATAGTGAATTCTTTTGAATATGTATTCCCAACATACCTATTTCCAGTCCGATAACATGCATATCTGCAATTAAGAAAAGAAACCATTTTTCATCAGTTCCGTTCATCAGCAGTGATCTGAGTCCAGAAACCAGATTGTGACTATTGTAGGTAAATACCTCCTACGTATTGTTTCTTGCTTAGGTTAGCTGTGTTTCTGCAGACGTGCTATTATGTTTCTTGTTTAGGTAAGCTGTGTTTCTGCGGACGTATCATTACGTTTCTTGTTTAGGTTCGCTGTATTTCTGCAGACGTACCATTATGTTTCTTGTTTGGGTTAGCTGTGTTTCTGTAGACGTACCATTATGTTTCTTGATTAGGTTACCTGTGTTTCTGCAGACGTGCTATTATGTTTCTTGTTTAGGTAAGCTGTGTTTCTGCGGACGTATCATTACGTTTCTTGTTTGGGTTAACTGTGTTTCTCCAGACGTACCATTATGTTTCTTGTTTAGGTAAGCTGTGTTTCTGCGGACGTATCATTACGTTTCTTGTTTAGGTTCGCTGTATTTCTGCAGACGTACCATTATGTTTCTTGTTTGGGTTAGCTGTGTTTCTGTAGACTTACCATTATGTTTCTTGATTAGGTTACCTGTGTTTCTGCAGACGTGCTATTATGTTTCTTGTTTAGGTAAGCTGTGTTTCTGCGGACGTATCATTACGTTTCTTGTTTGGGTTAACTGTGTTTCTCCAGACGTACCATTATGTTTCTTGTTTAGGTAAGCTGTGTCTGAGGAAGTACCATTATGATATATTGACTTTTAATGAGCATTTATGGTATCGTATCTAACAATATGCAGAGTAGTCAAATCTTTCTATTCGCTGGTTTAGTCAGTCTGTATTTATCTTTTCCTGGATTTAGATGTATTCACGGATTGTTTTGGGTATAAAGCAATGTTTTATTACAAAACTTTACTCGTACCGTCAAAATCAAGGACATCATAATGCCCGCTTAAAAATATGTATGTATACATTTTTAGAATTGGCCTGTTTTGTCAATTTTTATCATTTCTTATGCAAATGTAGAATTAGTAAGTCCAAATAGTTGATTTAAAAAAAAAAACTCTTTTTTTATTGAAATGAGAAATGTTTCAAGAAAAATGCAGGTTTTATTTACACTGGAGTTATAGTCTAACTCAATTAATTTATTTTTTTTGGTTTCTTAGTTTCTTATTTATCGTTAAGTGATTAAACATTTGAAGTCACTGTCTCTAAACTACATCTTCATTATAAAAATAGAACGGCGTTGTTTGCGCCCAATACTCTTCATCGCACATTTAATTATTACCCGGCCGTTAGTGCCCTTTCGTCTTGTGATTATGGTAGGGAAAATTTTTGCATCATAAAAACCGTACTAAATTGCATCACCAGCTCACCTAGCAGCGATATATACATACTTGTCTGTATGTGTTGAGTTGGGAGTGAGAGAAGTGTCGTCTATGTCCTGTTTTTCTTCATCTGCATTCAGAGTGAAGATACTCTCAGTATCGCCCTTGTGAAAGATCACCATTCATAATTGAAACGTTGCTTGAAATGGATTTTAATGGATGATTCTCGACTACGAATCCAAAGGTCGCGGGTTCAAATCCCGGCGTGCGCAAGTAAATTATATTTAATTAATTAGTGCTCTTTCACAATTAATTAATTTTAAAATAATATGTAGTATATTTGCGCACGTTCCAGAGTGGAAGATACTCTCAGTATCGCTCTGGTGAAAGACTGGCTTTTAGCCGTGTTTGGTGACCAGATCTGAATAGCCAGATATTTTCCACCTTCCTCTACCTCTTCTCCTTCCCCTCCCCAATACCTTCAGCATCACAACATTCCCCTATTGGGGATGCCATAGTCGCACTGGCTCCAGAAAGTTGGGAGCAGTTGGGGCTCTTGTGCGGTATCCATATAAAAAAATTAAAAAAATCGCCTTTGGAAATAATGAAAACCATAGAAAACCTTATTCAGGAAGAATGTTCTAAATTATTATTCAGCGACATCGCGCGTGAAGTCCTACATTTAGATAGGCAGAAAGAGGAGATATTGAATTGGTGCATTTAACTGTATGAATATAAAACTATTTTTTTATCATTTTTCACTAGATAGTCTCGTACCAGGTGTGGAATATTTACTTGTACACACTCTCTCAAAGGTCAATTATCTCCAGATGTCGCTAAAAACATTGAGATTGACATTTCTCTTACAACATTTTGATATGGCAGAGTATGAAAATATAAATACATTGCGTAGCGATTCAGTAGTGATTTAATAAGAAAAATGAAAAAATATATCATCTTTTCTCCCAACCTTTTGTACAAAATTTCCCAGTTGGGTACCCGTTTTTCGTTTAAAAATTGCCATTTACTGAAAAAAATTATCGTATTTAAATTCGCGATGAAATTTGTAAGTAGAAATTCGAATATTAATTACCGCATTGACCGTTTTAAATACTTTTTGTGTCGAAATTCTCTTCATTTCCGCTTTCTGCAAAAGGCAACTTTCGCAAAAATTTCATAAAAACAAGTTTTCGTAAAGAGAGGTCAGTTGAGTGTGAGGTGTATTTATAATTTTAAACAGTTTCAAGAAGCTGATAAAATGCGTAGACACAGTAATTATTCAATAAAATTAACACTTTTTTATGTACCATTAATTTACTGTATTTTTTAATCAACCGGTTTCGCTTAGATCAAGCTTCATCAGGGCAAATATAATAACTATAACAGAAAAAAAATAAGCGTTTATTTTATTTAATACTTACTGATGTGTACCCGGCCTTTCTCGGGTACAATAATTGATTTGACAGCGAAAGTAACTATCTCCAAATAAAGAAACATTCATTTGAATATTTTATTTCATTCCAAACGTTTATTTTTTTTCAAAATATATCTAAATCCTAAAGTTCTTAAGTAGGTTACCTACTCGTGTTTTCCGTTTTGAAAATATTCTACCAAAAACAACCTTCTTCATTTGAATATGCAGTTTGTGGCTAATCAGAATATATCTATGGGCTAACCTAAATAAAACATGGCGGGTTCAATGTTCTTCATACTAATTTTAAAACGTTATAGCAACAGTTTTACATATTGGATTTCATTCAAACTATTTCTAAACCTTCCCGGCACTAATAAGAACAAATTGTGCTATTTCCAGTGAAACCGGTCCACTGATTTTCGAGAGCATCAAGGACAAATAAATAAACAAACTTATATTGATAATGTCAAACCACAAGGTATTAAAGTAATTGCTTCTTATGATTTTTTTTAAATACAGTACTGGTCAACGATGTATAAACTATCTACTGGATGGTCAGGTATATTATCGAATACCCACGTATAGGGTTTTTTATCCAGTTAAGATCTTTTCCCTAAAAATTCACGAAGTGTAAAATAAATTCAGTCAAGTAAATAAAACCATCAAATGGTGATAGTAATAAGGCCAAAAGTGCCGCAGTACTAGTTAGATAGAAACCATAAGGGGTATCGCTATAAGTCCCAGCTAGTTAGAGGATTACTAAAGAATCCATAAAATCAAAAAAAATCGAATTCTTATGTTGTACCTAACTTATATCGCCATAAAAGGGTTATTGAAAATGTGATGTCATTAAAAATAAATCAGACAACCTGAAATCCGACCTGAATGTAGAGGTATTTGATTCCCTTTGGTCTGCTTCTATTGCCTGGTAGATGGCACAATAAAATTATACAGGGAAACAATTAGAAACCGCGGTGTTTCATCGGGTTTCTGGAATGGGAAGAAATTTTATGTTAGTTTTCTGTTCCCAAATCTATCAACGTATAATAAATTACATCTGTTGTTTATTAAATTTAATCAGAACTCAGTAGGGAATTTCCAACCAATTTAGTAAGGTTTAAAACTTGTTACGATAATTCCATTAAATCTGTAATATAATAAAATAAAAGGAATATATTTATGGATGACTTCTAAGAAAAAGTGGCCATAAAATGCACCTTAAATTATTTCCTAGAATCTCCAAGACATCGCTGTTGTAAAATTTGCTGCGTTTGTATAAGTACAAATTTGCAAGATGTCGAAGGTCTGCATGATGCTGGTGATGATTCTGCCCCTTATGGCAGCGGTTGGAAATGGACCAAGAAAAGCGCAGAGGGCCAGGATAAACAATATGAGGAATCCAGATCCTGATTCGGTGATCTTTCCCGACCACCAGATGAAACCACGGGGCGCGGACGATCAGGTAAGAAACATCATTGTACTGATTGGATTTGTGCAAGTCGTTGACTCTCACTATGGTTCCAATATTATTACAAAGCCTATCTGACTAAAATTGTACAATGTTTCCGCTAATATCATATAAGACGGACTTCTCAAAATGCACCATATCCCAATACCTGGAAGGACTATAACCATCAATATAATGAAGAATATTAATCAAAACTAGTTCTCGAAATTTTTAACTTAATGGGCACTTCATTTAATTTTTTATTTTATTGTTCATCACCATCGCGGCGCTAAATCCCAGGGCAGGATTTGACCTCCTCCACAAAGGCACTTCGCTATATGAGGTTCCTTGCTATTACCCTCCAGTCCTCAGTCCTTCTAGTCCTTCTTTGGTCTGCCTCTGGGTTTCTTCTACTGGTGCACTAGTTTAGGTGTCCTATCATTTGGAATTATTTTTACATGTCCAGCCCTTCGCAGTCTTTGGGACTTACAGAATCTTACGATGGTCTCATTCTTAATTAGATTCTCGGATTCTTGGTTCATTTTATTTCCATATGATCCATTTTCTAGGTCCAAAGGTTTTCGAATTTCTAATATGTGTTTCTTCTATGGGTGCTCTGTGCTTATGCTTCTTTTACTTAGTGGTTATTACTGCCTTGAAGTTTAGTTTCATGATATGACCTTGTCAACAGTTGTCTCTAGAGTTGGCTCGGAGGTTCAACGACCTGGAGGATCTGGATAGCTTCTTGGAGAATTTTGTGGAGAACAAGGAACTTTTCCGTTCCGAAAACAATGACGACTTAATTTTACCGAGGGGTGAGTTAACCCATAGCCTTGCTATTTTCTATGTTATCTGCTTTCAAATTCTAATGATGTAGATTTGATCCAAAGTATTATTTGCTGCTCAGAAATACAAAATAGCTATTTAACTAAATATATTTATTTGGTTTTTATTTAATAGATGGACTCTCATCGAGATTTGGAGATGATTTAACCATTAGCAAATACGGTAAGTACCTACCTCTTGATTTTTCGATATTAGTTTATAATACTGTTATTAAAATACTTAGAGATAACTCCACAAGTCCTTGAAGACTAAATGCATACTAAACCGAATAAATACCGATGGCAATTAAGGCAGACCTCTCTATCTGGAGCGTGAGGCGGCCATCTTGGATGCATATTGCATAGCCTCGCATTCATTGGAATATAAACGGTTTTCTGGACTCTGTATGCAATATTTGTTCGATATGAAGAGAATAATCTATATAGGCATAACAAACCCTCCAAAAAGTAGCCTTTAAAGTCAATGAGTGTTTGATATCATTACATTTTATGTCTTTACAGTAGACATGTAATAATAATTAATAATTCATACAATGTCGCATATCTTCGGTGTGTAGAGCGGCCATCTTGGATGCTTTCCCGCATTCCAATATTAACAGCTTTCTGCTCTGACTGAAACAACATTTTTGGATGTTTATTTTTCACCCTACGAGGGTGTTCTTGGCTATCGTTTCAAGGGATGGGGGGGGGAGGCGATTTTATATTTTAAAACTTATCAAATGGGCAAATTGATACTTTCAACTGTCGATAAATGGAGAGGCAATTCTCGATACCTAAAGCTTGATGGAAAATGTAATGTTTGTTTTAAGTGGGACATCCAAAATTTAGGTGATCTTTTTTTAAAATTTCATTTATGCATATTTATAAGGTTTTATACAGAGTTTACGTTATATTATTATTATCATTATTAGGCACATGCCCGTATTATGTTAGTCCCACTTCTAAACTACAAGTACAGTGCATCTTTTTAGTAAATAATCGGTTTTTTACCTACCGTACAGGTACTCGGTACTCGTACCTATATGAGTAGGGGAGAGTGGGGAGGTTTGGGACAATTTTAGTAAAAGTAGAAAATGAAGATGTGAGTAATGGAATTTATTTGATATAATCAGAAAATTTCTAAACCGCAGGCTTGCACAATTGAACTAGATATATTTATAGATATATTCATATATATAATTTTAAAAAAAGTATATATATAAATACTTTTTTTTTTAAATTAGGAGTTTCATTATAAGTACCTATGTAGAAATAATATATATAGATAGTCTGTAAGTTGTATGGCAGTGAGGCATGGAACTGGCAGAGGAAGGACGAAAGTAGACTGAATGCTGTAGAAATGAGATCTCTGAGACGAATGTGTGGTAAAACCATTTATGATCGTGTGAAAAATGTTGAGATTCGTAAATAATGCAAGACTGATATAAGCGTAGTGAGCAAGATTAAGAAAGGGACGCTTAGATGGTTTGGGCATATAGAGCGAATGAACGAAGAAGGGAGTGTAAGGAGAATATATGACGCGAATGTGAATGGAAGAAGAAGCCGGGGACGACCGAGGAAGACATGGCACGATCAAGTGAATCAAATACTTGAGTCGGGCCATGTCAGAAGTCGGAATAACAGAAGAGAATGTATGAGACGTTGTATGAAAGTGAATGAAGCAAGAAGTGTATGCCAAGATCGAGTTGTTTGGCGGTCCGTCCTCTCTGCCTACCCCTGCGGGGAAATGGCGTGATGGTTAGTTAGTTAGTTAGTCTGTAAGTTGCTTCACTACAGTCTGATAACGCCTCCGGAAGGAGACACAACTCTCATGCGTAATAATTATTACCTAGCAGAGCTTTTTTTATAAATAAACCGTTTTTTTAAATAAATAAAAATGGTAACTTTTTTCAATATTTTTTTATATAAATTAAATTTATCAAGTTACAAAGTATGCCAAATGATTTAAGAGACATTTTGTTAACATGTACACTCTCCACTTTGTCTCATTCCTCCCGATAGTGGGGTAGTTTTGAACAGGCGTATAGGAGGTATGGGACATATTGTATAAAATTTAAATTTATTTAGTTTACTTCGCCAAAACATAAAGCATATATCTCTTTCATTATTTCTGTACCACCATGTTTTTGAGATGATGGCAACACAAAAGCCACATCATTCGGTGGTATCAAAGAACGATCCTCCTGAGTTGGAAAAAAACTTCTAATCCAGCCCTCTTTCTACGAAAGTTCACAGTTAGAATTTTATTGTTAGATGTTCTAGATAGCAAACTTATATTTATTTAATAACCACACTGACTCAGCTCGTAAGTCATACAATGTGCTTGGTTTTGTTCTACCCATAAATAAAGTGTTCAATAACCCGCGTACAATCTGGATTAAAAACCCTAACCGAGGAAATGAAAAAGGACAAACATTTGGTTATAAACAATTTACTAAAGTAACTTTTTGTACTTACTGAATAAAATATATTTAATCATTGAAGAAAATAATATTAACAAACCTAAATGAAAGATGAAACCGGACAAACGGACAGAAACTAAAAATATTTCAGTCGCATCTGGGACTCGAACCCAGGTCTTCTGCCTATCCGGGGCAACGCTCAACCGACTTAGCTAATGAGACAAGTTCAATTTGTGTCATCTTCATCGATATCATATCTCAAATTCAAGATTTGTGAAAATTATTTTTCCGTTTTTAATCTCATATTATTGGCAGCTAATTTTATGATGTTTACAAAGTTCTACCCGAACTCACTTGCAAACTTAAACAGTGTCTCGGATTTACATTCGACTTTTTATTTATATGAGACATCTATTGACTTTTTATAAAAGTCTAAAGAATTCAATTTTTTATTATTAATTATTTTTATTGAGATTTAAAAGCCTCATTGTAATATTTAATCATTGAAAAAAAATAATATTAACAATTGAACTTGCCTCATTAGCTAAGTCGGTTGAGCGTTGCCCCGGATAGGCAGAAGACCTGGGTTCGAGTCCCAGATGCGACTGAAATATTTTTAGTTTCTGTCCTTTTGTCCGGTTTCATCTTTCATTTAGGTTTGTTAATATTATTTTCTTCAATGATTAAATATTACAATGAGGTTTTTAAATCTCAATAAAAATAATTAATAATTTAAAAAAAAATAATAATAATAATAAAAAAAATATATATATACATATGCATATATATATTTAATATGTTATTAACTATTTGCTGCATCCTCTTCGGACTACAACCCTGAGTTGCGTCGTCGGCTCATAAAGCTGAGTGATACGTAACTCAATCTTATCTATATTACTCAATAATATTATCTTTCTTTTAGTAATCAATTTTAAACGCTCTTTTTCCTCATAACACCAACAAGTACCTATCAAACACATATACGTAATTGTTTATATAATATTTATTTTTCTCATCTATTCATAAGTACTTAACTATTATACTATACTCGAATTATCTAGTATACGCAAACGATTACTGTATACTTTTTTTTTCTTATCTCTTTGAACTTAACTATTATTCTATATTAATTATTATATTATACTCAAATTATCTGGTATGCACAATTGTTTTTTTACAATAAAAAACACATAAATTTGTTGTAGACCACTTTTATTTTATCAAAACTCTACCGGTTTCGGAAGCACCCTTCCTTCATCAGGAGTATATTAAAACTGAATATTAAAACTCCTGATGAAGGAAGGGTGCTTCCGAAACCGGTAGAGTTTTGATAAAATAAAAGTGGTCTACAACAAATTTATGTATTTTTTATTGTAAATTATGGCGAGCCACAAAGTTAATGGCTTTTACAAATATGTAATTGTTTTTTTTTTCTATACTATTCTTCACATCTCTTTATACTTAGTTAATTATACTTTTTTTCTAGATATATTATATTACCGTACTATGTCAATAGTAGCTTTTTTCCCTTCTATTTTTGTATAATGGCACTTAATATGAACTAAACTTGTCAATTTGACTGTCCTAAAATGGAATTTGTTCCTAGTTGGGCAGTCAAAGTTTTCTTACATTTAGTTGTTAAATAATGTGTTTCGAATAAATGTTATATTTTTCAATAGCTAGAAATACACTGGAATATGTCTCATCTATTTGGAACCCTCATTATAAATTGTATATCGATAGAATAGAACGTATGGAGTTATGAAAGATAGAAAGTATTCAAATAAATTTATAAAATATCTCACCTTTAAATTCAACAATTTTATATAACTTTCAACGTACATTTCAATATTGACAACAGTATCCGGAGCGATATTCTGGTTCTTTTTAAGGAAGATTCCTTATGTTTTTTCCTTAGGGTTAAAGACTTCTTGATTAACTGCGAAATTCCAGAGAGACATAGTGAAAAGATCCTAAAAAGATTGTTTAGACATTATTTGAAAACATAAATTGTTGAAATATCTTCAAGTGACACAAGATTTTGAACCAAAACTTTTAAAAACAATTACATTATATTATAATGCATTTTAATACATTTTTATTTTATTTTTAAATAGCATGAATACGCCTTTTAATAAAGAATTGCGTTTTGTAAAAGGGTACCTACCTCGCTAGATAGTAATGACCTGTTTATTCTGTCACTACTTCTAAAACTGACATTTGCCGCCTGCATTTTTATATCTCGAGATATAATTGTAAAGCTTAATAGCTAATAATGTTAAAAGTTGATAATAACCTAGTTGTTACCTTAAAAATTGAGTTTTTCTCTTGTTAAAACTATGCAAATATTGATAGTTTTAATGAATTTCATTTGATGAATGACAGCTGACAGCTGTCATTCGGGAGAACCGGAACCGCAGTTAAGCAAGAATTCTTTAAGCCTAAGGAAAGGGATAAGGAATCTTTCTTAAAAGGACGGGAGTAGGCCTCCTGATTTACCATTTCTACAAAGAATTTTAAATAATAATATCGACTGTACCGAACTTCTGTCCCTAATTAATTTAACATACCTTTGAGACACACCCACTATATAGTATCATTCATCTCGCATAGTTACAAAATATATATAGCAGTCAATTCGCCAATTAGCCATGCTCTTCATTCCTTCAATACTATTTGATTTTCTGGAAAAAGTTTCTTACTCTAATATAAAAAAATAAAAATAATAATCAAGATGCAAATAAAGTCCCTTATTATGACATGCAGTATTTTATTTGATTACAATTTGTGCCCTTTCAGTACAGATATTATTATAATTCATTTAACACAGGGGCGGCTAAGCAGTCACAGAAAGTGGCCGTGTTGAGTGCCAAGCCCGCGGGCTGCGTGCCCGACCCCACCGTGGTGTCGCTGCTGTCTTCGACCTTTGACCCCAGCGTAACGCGCGTGCCCTCGTGTACGCGTGTTCCCCGCTGCGGGGGCTGCTGCAACCACCACCTGCTCTCCTGCCAGCCCACGCAGATCAAGATGAAGACGCTGAGGGTATGTATAATCATCATGTGTATCCTCTTCATAATCATCATCATCTTCAATGCCATCGTCATTCATCAGTGCCATAACCATCGGAGTGTCCTGGTCGTCTTTGGGTTTACGCCTCCACTCCTGCTGGGTGCATTTTGATCCAAAATAGATACAATCTGATCTCCGATTTAACTTTCGACAAGCTCAACCATGCCCCCAACAACTTTGACACAACGCTCAGTGAAACCAAAAATTTTATACATCTAATCCTACAGATTTCCTAACCTAACTTAACAACCACCGTTCACCTGCCAGCCCACACAAGGGGGCTATCATCCCCACTTGAGTCATGAAGAGTCAGCCGTGTTTTTCGGAATTTCGTCACTGGAAAGACATAGAAACTCTGCAGAAGTCGTATTTTTACAAAAATTGCCACCTATGGGATAGATTGCCCTGAACTACTTTAACGTATTCTATTAAGAGTGCCCAAATAGATAAACCAGACAAAACCGCACACTAAGCCTCCCCCGGTGCAACACTAACTCGAAACAAAACATATTTTTTCATAGCGCTTCACACATTTTTAACACTTCATACAGTGAGTTCGACTTATTTAACTCAACCCCTCATAACTTCAAACCTAAAATCAATAAACTACATTCGTACAATACATATTAATCTACACCAGGGGTCCGCAACCACTGAGGAATTCCTCCACAGGGGGAGGAATGGGGAGGGTCCAGGGGGGAAATGAAAATGTTGGAAAATGCAAAAATAACAACAAATTTGTTCTGATTTCTTATACAAAAATGATTCAATGCATGTACTCATGTCTGTCTTCTACTCAACTTCTTATCAGTTCCTAAACCAGAAAGTCAAGTCTCTGAAAGGTGAGGTTATCTCGTTCTCTGCAATGCTGAAAACAACTTACTGTACTAGTAGCGAGGTGCAGCAGCAAAAACAGCGTAGAAAATGTGCTGAATTAGCAGAGGGTGCAGATTCTGATGTGATGTGTCTGGGTGGGAGACTGCCTGAGACACCTGTCATAACTGAAAAATTATCTTTCTTTGTTTGACAACCAATATTTTGGAACCACGAAAAAACCGAAAGATTAAATTTTTGGGTTCTATAGAAGAAGTTTGGGTGGAAATTTATTATTTATATTACCCACCAACTTAAACGCAAAGGACGGTGAAGTCCATTGGAAGAGTTGAGATGGTGTGATTTTCTAAAAGTCAAAAGACTGAGCTAACCCAATATGTGCACATTACCCAAACCCTGGCCATTTCGTCATGTATTGATTTAACAGTTTTTTTTTCAGGTGTACGAGATTTCCGGCCGGCAATACAAAAAATACGTGAACGTAACTCTTGAAGAGCATATTCAATGCAAATGTGACTGCGCCGTAAAAGCAAGTGTAAGTTCCTCAACAGTTAATTAAATTGGTTATATTTTCGTAAAAAGCAATTACTTTGTGGTTTGACATATTTGTTACATAAAACATACACTTTGTTTAAACCACTAATTTATTTTTAAATTAACACCAACCGGTTTCGCTTATCTCAAGCTTTATCGGGGTAAAACTTAAAACTAAACCTAAATACATAGAATGAGCGTATTAGTTGGGGTACACAAAAGAAAGGAGACAAAATATAAAAAATTAAAACGAAACAAAACAATGAAACAGAGATATGCTTGCATGTAATAAAAAACTCTTTCTTTTTATGTTTTGTCCCATTCTGTTGCATGTAAGCATACCTCTGCTTCATTATTCCATTGTTCATTTTAAATTTTGTCTCCTTCCTTTTGTAACACGTAACTACGTAATATGTTCACTCTATGTGTTTTTGTTAAAAATAAATTAGTGGTTTAAAACAAAGTTTTGTTTTATTTAATAAGTTGGTTATGATCAAGTTAACTTCGTGATATCTTTTATTATTTTAACGAAGAGCGGATTTTTTTGAGACCGAGAATAGACAAAAGCCATGATTGAGTCGTAAACACGACCACGCGGCAAATTTCGGTCACTGGACCTCCCGGCTGTGCACCGATGCCGATGCAGGTTCTTCGGGGCACCTTCCATTGAAAAATCGGTATAACAAACACGGCATTCGAGTTCCGGATCTAGACAGGAGCCAAAGGAGGAAGTTGCTCCCAGTGGCACATAGACAGACGTTAAAATGAACCTTGCGGTTTTCCTAACCTCTACTTAAAATGTTTAAAATGTTGGGGGGCAAATCCAAATATTCACCCCAAAATTTGCTAGATTTTTGGCTGCGCCATTCCCACCTAATATACATGTAAGTATATTCCAAAGACTGCAACCTGTCAGTCATATAGAGGATCCATCAATTAACCTGTTTTAGAAATTTTCGCCTATTTCCAGGATTGCCGGGAGAACCAGGCCTACAACGCAGGAGGCTGCGCGTGCGTGTGCCTGAACGCACCCGCCGAGGAGTCGAACTGCATTATGAGCGGGCGCTCCTGGAACCCCCTAGAGTGCCGCTGCGAGTGTGCCTTCGAGCCCGACGAGTGCTCCACGGGAGCCTACTTCGACCTGGCGTCCTGCCGCTGTAAACGGAGATGATAGTCCTATCCTTTGCTGCCTCGTGCCCCTATAATCGTATATGGCCCTGCTGCTGATGGATCCGTTATAACCTTTCCTTTTGACATAATATTATGTACATATTTATGGATAGAGAGAAAGGTGACGACTGAGTAATCATCGACATGCCTTTATAAGACTGTTCTTTGTCTTGCATTATTTGGCAAAGCAAAGTACTCGCGTTGAATATGGAGTAGATATTATCTGCTAGACCGAATCGTGTAATTCTTTTGAAATTCAGACCCTATAAACTCTATTTTTAATTTATTTTTTATAACTTATTGAAGTTTGTAAACCTCATCGTAATATTTAATCATTGAAGAAGATAATATTAACACATCCCAAAATGAACCACGAAACCGAAAAATCAACAGAAATTAAAAAGATCGGTTACCCCGGATAGGTAGAGGTCCTGGGTTCGAGTCCCAGATGCGACTGAAATCTTTTTAATTTCTGTTGTTTTTTCGGTTTCGTGGTTCATTTTGGGATGTGTTAATATTATCTTCTTCAATGATTAAACTCTATTTTTATTTGACAATCATAGACTATTTCATATTATTTGATAATGTACTATATATTGGAACCTACCTATAAGTTAATATAATATTTACAAATTTACATCCTTATCGCTTGGCAATAAAATGTAGACACTTAAAAAAGTTGAACTAATTTTTTTTCATTACTCTGACACCACCAAGCTATTCCATTTTTCTTTGAAATTTGTTCTACACATTCAATTTTTTTACATTCGGGTTTGACATTTCGTTTAAAAGAAACAATCCAAAACAACATAATTCAACTATATTAACTTTTTTTATTTGTATTTTTGATATGTGATTTTTTTTTTGTTTCTTTCATTTTGACTTAACATTTAGACATTTGGGTAATTTAATCGTACATTGCAAAGCGTTAATTAATCAAAAAGGTTAAATATAAATTTGTCTTAGATTTTGGTAGAATCATCGTAAGTACCACTGATCTCAAAACCGTTTGGTAAGGTCAAAAATATGCATTTGGACCATAATGCTTTTTTAAACATTCTTTAGTTTTCCTATGAGCCATCTTGGTGTGGTCATTTAAAACCTTTTAAATGATTGCAGAGCCCTCGATTTTTTTCTACTTTTAAATGCCGGACTGTACCTAATGAATTCGGTCTTGACATCCGTGCTAAAAATAATTCTTAGACCTTTGTTCCTAAATACAATAGCGAATACTTCATTTACATACGTAGTATTTACCTACATACAAATTTGTATAAAGATGCGCTCTTATTGCGTGTTGACAATTTCTTTGAACAATTTACATTTACATTAGAAATGGAAGCATGTCGCGAAAAAAAATCGTTTGGTGTGAGTTTTTATTTTATTTCAATAAATACATATTTTATATTTCTTCAAGTTAGTGCGGAGAGTTTGGTCTAGGAAAGGTGGAAAATAATGGTGTGTGGAACAAAACAATCTCTTTAATGTTGACAGGCGGCTTTAAAGAGGGCACCCCGTTTAATTGAGGGCAGCTCATTCTAAAGGCTTGATGGGAGTTATTAGTTAGGTAATAATTTCAAGGGTTTCCTCATCACTTGAACGGAGAGAATCATAATCGGATGGATATTTAATTTGATATTTTTTAAGGGTGTATCTATTTGGCAATATTTATCTACTACAGAGACACTTCATCTTCTAGAATATTTATTATTATACAGTAAGAGAGTGTTGTTGATGTTAACTATTGCTATTATCTGTTTTTGTACTGTTTGTGTACACGTAGCTATTTTCTAGGAAAAGTCCGTATTTTAGGATCTGTATTATTTGTTTATATTAAGTATATAGGTAATAATCATGTAGGTACCTACATTATGTTAGAGAAAAATGTATTTACAATAAAGGTATTTGTCGATTCTTTTTCGACTAGATTAAAATGCGTTTGTTTTTTAGTACCTATATACATTTTTAATTATATGTCTGTGTTGTGATTTTTTTCTTCATAAATCTTTATAGTGAAGGCCAGATTGTATAGGACAGTGGGGATGCAGGCCGTCCCTCAGCGGGTTAGTATGAAATTTAGTATTTCTTATCATAAATTCAGGTTTTCTAATAATAGTATAAGACACTCCCAAAGCCGTTACGGCCATATGATGCCCATGTGGGGTTTAATAGTTAATACACTCGTAGTTGTGAGATTTAAAATGATTTCGACAAATTTCCACTTCAGATTTCCGCTGCAGAACTGATGAAGTCTTCAATATGACCCCTTGTGCTATAAATATTCAATTCTACCTAATACCCAAGATTGAGTCTTGAAGCAACCTTAGTGTTCAATAAATGTGAACTCTCCCCCACCATCCACAAAACAGACAATTAGTTTGATATTTTATTGGATTTTATTTACATATTGGGGTATCTACCCTCGCAACCTAGGCAATTTTTTTTTTAATTCAATGGGAATTATTTTAATAGTTTTCGAATAATTCGAACATTCAAATCATATAATGTAAATAAAATATTATTTCCAAATCATTAGCGCTGTATTATCTATAATTCCGTGACTTGTGTTTTGAAAATAATAAAACATCAACAGATTATCTTCAGATTTCTCAAAATGGGAGAAAAGTTCCTACTTATTAATATAAATAAAATAAGCCTACCACAACACTACAGCTGATGGCGTCTAATGCCACGGTCTGAAATTTTTCGCGCCACTTTTTCTCGGGCAATGACATTTGACATTTGAAAAATGCCTGTCGATTTTGCCAGCCGGCGACCTGCATTACTTTTTAAATAAATAACGAATTAAAGCACTATAGTTTTAGCCCAGAGTTAATAAGTAGGTTTATTTTATTTTTTATTTAGTGGTTGTACTTTTTACAAAGTTTTAAATGCAGTTATTTGCCAATTTATACGTGAATATGAAGATGCAACTTGGTTCGTGGCGAACATCTGATCCGGGTCAACATTCTCCGTGGGTGAGTTTTTATTTTTTGTTTACAATGTTTGAATTGAATCATCGAAAGCATCGTTTTATTTGGAAACAAATCATTTAATAATATGTAATCGATGTTTAATCCCATTCATTTCCATTTTCTTTGTATTATGTTGCAGTAGAGTTTAGGGTAAGTGGGTATCTGTATTTTTTATTGCACTTTGAAGCCAACTTTATAATTTGTAAATATATTTTTTTATGGTTAAAACCATTAAATAATGGTAAATATTGAGCTAAATAAAAAAATAATAATAATAAAACTCAGAACATAAAAACCTATTGTATATGTAATAAAATCTATTAAATACATTTTACATAAATATTAAATATAAAAATTTTGTAATACGATACGATACGAATGCAAAACCTGGTCCGCCTCAACACAGGATCTCCTAGTGAGGAGGACTATGAAAAATTCTATAATATATATGTATTTTTAATATTTATATCTTACCTTGTAATATCAAAATTATATAGAAACTAATAAAAAATAAAAATTTAAATGTACTACCCCGGCCACGAGTACTCCTGTCCCGGGCGCAACTGGTACGTCAGAGGCACTATTTTGTTACGACTTGTAACACGTACTCTGTGGATGAGAAGGAGGTTGAAGTTTAATCGACCGGTATACATGGCAACCTACTGAGCCAATATTGGAATTTAGGATGAACAGGAATAAAGGAATTGATTGGGTATTGGTTTTCATTTCTCACTTCTCCCTTCCTTTTGCCTCCCGCTTCTTCTTGCTTACAGATTTTCACTTCTGTAATTTTCTTGCCATTTTCATGCCTCTTCTGGTCTTTTCTTGCCTATTTTTACGTCTTAGATTTTTACAATAAGCAAACACATTGTGGATTGACATGATGAATTAAATGAATAGACACATTTTTTTAATCCACTTTTTTTTTGTTTAGATGCTTAAATAAATTTTTGTATACATTTTTACTTCGTCTTAACTTTTATCTTTCTTGACTATTTTAGTGCCTTCTTGCATCTTCTAGTCTGTTTGTGGCTCTTCGTGTCACTTCTTGCCTCTTCTTGCCTATATTAAATTTTGTAATACACCACTTTATTCATTTAGAAATATATGAATGACATTAAATCAGAAAACACTCTTGTCCAGGCCATCACCCAGTGGCAGGGCGCGCCCCTGTATAATAGATGGAGAATTTCCCTCAAACCACCGTACTGCAAGTGCTATATATGTTTACCTTTTTATTTTGCATTCAATTTCATTTCATGTAGTGCATTTAGATGTATGGTTTTATATGGCAGAGTATTGCACTCACCACTCTGTTCAGCTGAAATAAACAAACATTTTTATTAGTATTAAAAAATTAAAGCAAGGCTAGAAACTGTACTTGTTCTCAATGAGCGGTTGTGCAGTGAACTCCCAAAGAAAAACTACGGCGAACAAGGCTCACTTGGATTATAATATTACTACAGTTTGAACGGCGTGCCACTACTCCATAGTATTTCCCCGTACAACTGAACAGCACGGCAGTCCTTATGTGTGAATCCAGGAACACACATATGAAGCTAAATAATTTATGGAATATTTCATAAGCGACTAAGAAAATATTTTTTTCTGTGTTTTTTTCTATTTCATTGTGTGAATTCTATTAATATTGTATTACTTTTTAAAATTTTGTTATTTCTGATTTTGAAAAGCTCATTTTAATTAGATTTTTTTATTAAAAACCTTTATAAAGGTTTATTCTTTCCTTTTTTAAATCGCTTTAATGTTGAACTCCCAATGATTTTGACTACTAGCCGCCACTGCTTGTACTGAAACATAGCTAATTGACTTCTAATCGAAGTAATATTTATAAAAATTCTCATCAGATTGCGCTATCTAAAAAATCAACCACTCGTTAATTTTCAAATAACACCTCGTAATGAAAATATAACAAAAAAAAAACAGTTGTATAAGCAAGTGTAAATCCCACACCAAGCCCAAAAGCCTGTTTTCTTTTTGGTGAGGTACAGCGACAAACTATGAAACTTGTTTTATAATATTTAGGCGTTTTTAAATAAAGAAAGTAAAAAATGAATTGCATTATTTTGTGTTTCCGCATATGCAAATATTTTATATTTATTTTTATGAATGTATGTTTTTTTCTTAAAAAAATTATGAGCTTCTCTACCAAGTCCCAACTGGAAATATTTACTGTTTTGTATTTTCCATCCTCCTGTTACAAAAAAAAATATATACAAGTAATTTTATGCAAAATAAAAATACATAGACAGCCAACCAGGTTTAGCTTAGCTCAAGCTTAGTCAAGAGAGAGCAGGGGGTAGGGTACCTACAGCTTGACTTAGTTAATTTTGCATTTGAGGTGTCGCTATTGTGCATTAATTTGTTTTTCATGTGAATACCGTTCAAACATCCCAACTGTCCGGAGTCAGTATGTAGATACCTACATATTATAAACAATAAATTAACTAGGTGCCTTCCTAAAACATCATAATATAGTTGCCATATACAAATCGGGGTTTTCAAATAAAATTATTAATTCAATAAAATGGTGTTTTACCAGTGGTGTGCAGTTCATAAAGGCTGAAAAGCTCTGCCTAATCTAAGGAAATCGAATCATAGAATTTTATTTTTAAGTATTTACAAATTTATGTGTTTTCAAAGGTACCTCTAGAAACAATTATTGTATATTTATTGTATAATATAATATACGCCCTAAAAGGGCTTTTATTACTCGTTGGATGTCCTCAAATAGATTGAAGCTGAATCCGTCAAAGACTGAGTTTCTCAGGACCGCCACAATCAGACAGACACCTGCATAACATTGACAGGTCCCCAATAACTATTTCCGGAAGTGACATTACTCCAAAGACATATATCAAATTACTTGGAGTCAATCTGGACGCTGATTTGGCCCTTAAAACTCAAGTGAACAGAACTGTAAGCACAGGGTTCTTCGAATTAAGGCAAATTAAAGCAGTGTGGAGAAACCTGCCAACAGAGGCGACTAAATTGCTAGTTAATTCGTAAGTTGTTCCACGTCTAGATTACTGCAACGGAATATATGCAAGTCTCCCCAACTATCAAATTAACAAATTACAATCCGCTTTTAACGCCGTGGCAAGACTTATTACAGGCGTATCTAAATACTTCTATATTTCAGAGCATCTCAAAAATCTTCACTGGCTCAAATGTCCTGAAAGAATCCAGTTCAAGCTCTGGTGGATGGTATTTAAATCAATTAACGGGATGGCTCCGGCTTACCTATCGGAACTGTGCATCCCTGAAAATTCCAATTCAAGACAGACAACTCTTAGATCAGCGACGTCATCAGCTATCGGAAGGCTGAAGGAATCAAAGCGCACACCAGATACTAAGTTTAGTGAGCGTAATTTCAGCGTGTCAGGCCCTAAAGCCTGGAATAAACTGCCATACGATCTAAGATTGATTAAAGACTGGACAGAATTCAGAGCAAAACTCATCTCTTCGGAAAGTCATATCCATGAATGGTTCAGTTGCATACCTAATTAAAATAGCGAACCTAGCCGTTAGTACCTACATAAAGTAATTAAAAGAAAAATTTGAAACTTTTCATAGTCCGCGATATTGTAAATAATTATACATATTTGTAACTGTAAATAATTATTATCGAAAATCTCAAATAAAATAATGTTTCAAATAAATGCCTGCTCATCTTTTGCCAATTACCTTCTAATAAATATAATATCAATGACAAATAGGATTTAAACAGTAACTGCAATATCATGCAATGTGCAGTATTTTCTAATATTGTGTCCTGTGCGTGCTAAATCATATCTTCTTAAGCGAAAACTTTGTAATTTAACATTTTAATCTGGAGTGACCTACCAGGTAAGTATGTTTCAGTATATGTACATAATAAGATAAACCCTAGCTAGTAGTATTTGTACAGCGCCCTTGAGGTGATTTTTCACAAAAACGGTGCTATACAAGTCATCCGAGTATTATTATTATTACCTCGATGAGCAGTTACAAAGTCGGTGGATCGGACATTCTGAACTTATTACATGGCCAGTGATGTCACCAGATATAACACCAATGAACTTCTTTTTGTGGAGTCATATAAAGCAAAAAGTCTACAGTGCAGATTGTCCTGGTGTTGATATGCTGTGCTTAGAACTTAATGGTGAAAATTTTGAGCAATTTATGTGATGTTTGCTTATGTTACCAAATTTTATATATTTTCAATCTCACTTTTTTCTTTTCTGAAGTCAAATAACAAATTTAAAACATGTTATATGCATATATAAGCAATGTATCTGTGTGAGTACTGGGTTCGTGCCAACTCTCTGCGATGCATGTTCTAGGATAGCCCCATTAATTTTCTTTCCCGCCCACCACTAACAATTGTCAATTGCCAGTTTCCGGTTGGGAATGGTCTAGCTTAATGCAACCACAAAAGTATATGTAAAACAGACTTCCTGCTTGTGGTTTTGATATTGAATTTGCCAGCATTCCTGTTGTTTTCTATTGACGGACAGGTGCTAGTTACTATAATGACGTCAGTAGTGAAAACACTGCCGGTGCGTCAGGAAGTTAATCGGAAACTAAACGGTGTTCCCAAGGCTCTTGGTTTTTATGAATGAACTGACAAATTTGTTTATTATATTACAGGAATCTTTTGTTGATATGGAGACTGTGCGCATAGCTCCCATAAAAACTCAGGCCATATGCCGCACACTGTGCTATCTCCCACGTTTCACCTTATTCCTTGACAGTAACTCTAACAACAGTAACAAATTCTTGTAAAATTATTGCACAATCTATGATTAAATGTATCTTAGATCTATGTAAATATATAAATCATAAAAACTTGACAAAGCAGCTCTACTATCCTAAAGGTGCCCCGTAAACGAGCAAGATTTTACATCAATGTATTGCCGTCAAGATGTCCGTATTGTCGGGCAATATAGCCCAGAAGAATATTCTCATCAACGTATTGTCCTGTCTTGCTGGTGAGATCACTCGGCTACCAATATTACGACAATAACGCCCTTGAGGTAATTTTTCACAAAAACGGCAGTATACAAGTCATCCAAGTATTATTATTATTGTTATTAATATTGCCAGCTCAAATCTATTTCTTTCTCACTCTGTTACATATTGACTGTAAATAGGTAAAACCTTTCAAGCCACAATTTTTGGGAATGTTACTATTAAGTGTGTCAGATAGAATAATATTCAATTAACATGGTAAAATCATTTTATTTGAAAAAGGGTATTTTTCATACTAAAAACTATATCATAGTAAATCATTTTTGGTTGCTTTTTTTAAACAAACTGTTAATAAAATGAGTCAAACCTCACATCTCATAGTAATATAAATATTTTACATCACTTCAAAAATTCCACTCGCATATAAAAATCAAGATTTTAAATTAGTTTTTCGAATAGTAAAATATTAATTTTTATTGTCTCCTGTAGAGTTTTAATTTTGTGGCTTAGGGTTTTACCTATTTACAGTTGATATGTACTTCTCCGTTCACCATCTACCCGCTACCGAAACTGACATAATTTCGACTCTGCAATTTTGAGTTGAAGTTTATTCATCAAGTTTGAAGAGATTAAGTAGCGAATTTGTCTTATGCATTTGGGCTATAGTCTTGTGGTACACGGCGATATTGACAGGACATGCTCACCCACACCTTGCCCGGCAAGAGCATTTCCGGGCAAGACATGATGTGTTCGGCAATAGGCAATAACAGGCAATTTATCTCGCTTGTTTATGGACACCTTAACATAAATACTGTAAATCAAATGATCTCATTTTCATAAAATTTGGGAGGTGTGATGAATTATGCAATAAAATAATTGAACTTGCTCATATTTTATCAAATAACAACTTTATTTAAATTTTAAAACATTTTATTTGATTTTAAATTTGAGACATACGTACATTTTAATCAAGAGAAAAAAAAATGGATAACACATTCAAGGACAGAACATCTATTGGGAGGAGATGAGATATGACACAACAGACTGGGAAGTCGAGTTTTGTATTGTAGTAGTATGTAGCCTGTCTATTTGTGTCACCGCGTGAACACTTCTGTACTTGATAGTGTCACACCAAAGGACAATAAGCAGTTGAAAAAAATTATTACTAATTTTCGTCGACTTCATTATTCACAGAACACAAAATTTTGTACCTCTTATGCAAAATACAGCATGTGTCATATTATTAATGTCTGTTTTCCGGCAAGTGTCCGTCAATGTAATAAAATTAGTGTACGTTATTGTAGTGGAAATTTACTGATCAATTCAACTCAAGATACAATGTATTTAATGATTAAATAAAATTAATACTGCTTTTAACTATGTAAGTAGTCTGTCGTCTAACACTTTCAACGTGTGATATTAAGTGTGTAATTTAATAATTTCTATTGCTTGAGCCTCCCAACTAGTGGCGGCTCGTGACTTTTGAGTGAGTTAGAGTGCTAAGATTGAAAAATACGACATTATCGATGTTGTTGAAGCCGAAAATAATATTTTTTTTTTTCAAATTTTAATTTTTTGTATGGTGATTTAGAGGTAGATAGGGCACTGCCCCTACCTACCACCTAAATCTCCATACAAAAAATTGAAATTTTGAAAAAAAAATCATTTTCAGCTTCAACAACATCAATAACGTCGTATTTTTCAATCATAGCACTCTAGCTCACTCAAAAGTCATGAGCCGCCACTGCTCCCAACATATCTATATATTGATAAAGTTGAATTTACAATAAATGTGAAATTTAATATTTTTTAGTTTATGCTGGTTGGGACAAGCAGAAATGGAGAAGGCTTTGGCTGATGATGATGAAGGCCTTTTATCAGAAGAAAATAAAAGGAACTATTGGTGAGTAACAATTTTACACAATATTTTACTGAGGCTGTGAAAATTGATTCGGTACAATTAATAATAACTCCGTTACTCATGCTTTCAAGACATCATCCAGCTATAATGCAAACGCATTGATGCCGTATTGCACAAATGTGTTAAGTGCCAAGTGAACTTCAACTTAAAAATTTATTTAAGGATAAAAGCAACATAATTAGTATTAACATCGATACTAATTCAAATTCAAAGCTAGTACAAAAAATCTAACACTAAATTAACATGGAAAGTATCTCTAGTTCACCCGGAGTTCAAAATCTCATGGATGAACCCTTTTGGCACTCTTTCTCGCCATTGATTAAAGAAAAAATAAAACTCTGTTGATGTCTTATAGAATGGTAAAGTAGTCTGCAATAGATGCATTCAAATTGACAAATCTTCAATGATTTCTAAAAATCAATAGATAAGTACACGAAAACTTATTTCAGTTTCAAATTGAGGGTTTAACATAAATTGATATTGTTACAGGAAGATTAACATTCCGCAGTGTTTTGTCAGATATGAGTCAAATATGCCTCATCAAATCTTATCTTGATAATTCTCACCCGCTTTGGGATTGCACCAAGCTCAGCTCATCCGTGCATATTTCTAATTAAAAGGCACATTATTTACAGTCTAATTACGTGATTATAAACTAACTAGCTACTGGGTTGGAGACGAGGATATAATACCATGCAACTCTGCTGCATCCATATTCATACGTACTCCTCTGTTATTCCGACTTGACATGACCCGAGTCAAATATTTAATTTGCTTGATCGTACCATTTCTAACATTTCCCGGGGTGTCCCCAACTGATCCATCAACTTACACATTGTATTCTTCCGACACTCATTTCTCCATCCATCTGTTCTACATGTCCAAACCATCTTCGCATCCCTTTCTTTTCATCTTGTTCATTGCGCTACATCGGTCATGCATTCTTTTCAGATCCCATCATTTGTAATATAGTCATATGTTCATGTATCTTTACACATACGCCTCAGGGATCTCATTTCTCTGCATTCAATCTTCTTTAATCGTTCATCTGCCAGTTTTCATGTAATCGGGTTTTGCAATAAACCAATTATACAAACACACTTTTGTAGGTACATTTCTGAATTGAGCATTGTTTATAATATCACAAATATGTAGTTAACTGATCGACAAAACTATTTAAAGAAATTGTCTAAATTATAAACTATGCTTCACATTAAATTTAAAAGAAGACACGCAAACAATTGAATGAAACCAAGTGTCTTCTTCGCTACGAATAAAACCGAATGCAAAAAATATGTATGTACAACACAAAGTAATTTTTATTTAAAATCTATCGAAGAATTCTGGAAATATGAAACGCAAACATCATGCGTTGTGTGATTCTCGATAAATTCAAATGATAAAATAATACTATAGTCAAAATTATCAAATAAAATTGGGACTTGACCTTTGTTCATCGCATTCAAGGACCTTTCATAAAACTTGTTCAATACAATTGATGACTTCTTTACATAAAACGTAAGAAAGCAATACTTAAGTATAAATCAATAGATGCCATTTTTTGCCACATTCTGAGCCAGTTAAGGAAGATATAACTGGAAACTTACTTTTTATTAAATGAAACAAGGCCAATTATTGATGACAAACAAAACATGTTTTCATTATATGTATGTAAGTGGGTTTATGATATTTTGATGCATCAATTTTAAAAATCTTAAAACATAGCCGGTAGCTACAATTTGTGCAAATTTTATTTCTATGCATGATCTATTAAGCGGTCTATTTTTTTATTTTTTTTATTGAAACATCCATCATTGCTGCACTTCCAGTTTTATTCAAAATACAACAAGACACTGCCATATGACTCGTTTTTTATTTAATTTGTGTGGAACCGCCATCTTGTAAAATGCCATTTTTGATTTCTGACTGGTCTATCTAAAAACAGCTGCTTTTGTTTTGAAAAGTAAATACTGCTCTGGGCCTGTTTAAATCTGATTTTATATTATTTTAATGATGTGATTTGTTAAAAACCTAAATACTGTCAAATTATAATCAATCTTCTTTATCTGACCCCATATTCAACTCATTTTCGAAATTGGCTTGGCATTGTAGTAGTTTCTATACGACTCATATTGAACAGGCATTTTTTTAGTTCTTAATCTACTGGAATCTGAATTTCAGGTTTTAAAAAGCTGAAATATTTTTATTTTTATTTAATTATTGTTAAATAAATGCTGTGTCAACTTTAGAAATGTATTATTATTTGAGGTATGCTTTCGATTATCACATTTAAAACTCATTCTTTAATCTCTAAAATTATAATACATAATTATAAACTTATCAATTTATAATAAAAAACTATTTATATAATTAAGAGGTTTGAGGAAGTACATTTTTCAATTGTTTTGTACAATAAATGCACTGACTATTCAAGAGTAGTTTAGATATTCTTTTGATAAAAAAAATCTACTTTTAAAAAAAAAATGTTTTTACATAAAACAATGGAATTTTAACATGAGTACGTGTATCCACCTGTACATAAAGTTTTTTTTTTTTTCAAATTAGTATCGTAATGTAATTTGAAATCACTAACAATTTATAAAAATTTAATAATAATGATAACTTGATATAAAAAAGGTAATATCTATGAGATTTGCGCACTTGCTGCACTATATATAGTTAAAGGTTCTCTTTGCTGACGGCATCAAAAGCCGCCAACAAATTCCTTCGGCACTTGTTATTGTCACTGTAAACTATGGTCCAGATGATGTATTCGCCAACATAAACGGGGTCCTCGGTGTACGCCACCTGCAGCTTGCACTGGCGCTCCCATTTGAGGATGTTCGCCCCCCGCTTGTCCCTAGTCTTGGTGAATTCTATAACGCAGCGAGCCTCCACGAAGCTGTGTGGCAATTGCGAGAAGAAATCGTCTTTGGATTCATTGTCGCGTTTCCAACGGGGCTCGGAGCCGCTCGTAGACGGCAAACAATCGCCTTGGCCTTCCTCTAAAACAGTGGTAGCTTCATCTGCTTTCTCCTTATCTCCATTTGTTTTCAAAACATTGTTGTCTTTCTTACAGATGAGTGTACTGGCGTCTACCTCCATAGATACTACTGAAGGACTCGACAGAGAGACTCTGGACTTCTTGGCACAACAGCCGGTGCTGGTGGGGCTCTCGGGGCTAGAGGAAATGGTCCGGGATCTCTTCACGGAGAGGCTGGGGATGGAACAGCGCTGCAGACAGGCGTTCAGGATGCCAGTCGGAGTTTCGCTGTTCAGTGGAGTGGCCAGGATCTCCTGCTTTTCCTCTTCCACAACGGGGTTTCTGTAAAAGTACATTGATAATGTTTAATAATATATATATATAATTTTTAGGATTCGTTTAAGGAAATTGAACTACATATTATCAACGTGAAATGATTCTCAAACAAGTAAACTGCTCATTGTGACACAGATAGAGGAGCACTTGTACCCTCTACTAACTTATTGGGTTGTGTTAACTCTTGAAAACCTGTTAACTCTTGAAAACCTATTGAAAACTCATCTTGTACTTTATTTGCCGATTGATGATTACCTTTGATTGTAATGTAATTAACTTCATTTAGTTACATAATATATCTTCAAAATCTTACAAAGCAATTTGTTTTGCAACTACATATGTATTAATAATTAATTGAGTATCATTTGCCGATATGTTAATATCAATTAGAAAACAACACCAATAAGAAATAAGTACCTTTCTAAGACGACTTCTTCTTTCTCTCCCCTCACAGCAAAGGTTGAACAGACCTCCACCGAAGTGAAGCGATGACTGGTGCAGTGCATATCATACTTCAAAAACCCCGAGATCCTCTTCTTCATCTTGATGGTGCGTCCAAACCACTGGAGGATGGCATCATCGGCCAGGTAGAGGCTCAGGCTGCTGCGATCCGAGTCCACCAGTTTGCGAAACCACTCGGCAAACAGGCAGGCCTGGCGGCGGGGCGATACTCGCAGCACGTTATTATTGATGGCATTCATGCGCGCATCCTTGCTGTCTTTACTCTCCTCGCACGACTTCTCTGCGGACCTGATGCGCTTTGGGGAGTGGGACGCCATCATCTGCAATGTTGAAAAACGACTATGGCAAAGGACTCGATAAAAAAAACTTAATGCAGTATGCCGATAGCATGGTGCGCAATGTGTTAGATGTGGTGTGCAATGTGTTATAGGTGTGGCATGAAAATTCAACTTATTTACTTTTATAATAATTTTAAGTTTCTAGTTTTGAAACTGACAATTTGTGGTGGAATTCCATTATTTTATTAAAACAATTTTTTTAAATTTCCACTTTTAATTTTTTGACCTGACCAGTTTCAGCCTATGATGGCCATCTTCAGATTTTAAGAACTATTAAAAATGGGTTACATTGTGTTTTTATAATGCCTTTGCATATTGAAAGGTTGGCTAATTCTGAATTTATTATGAGTTTACTATTAGGTTTTCCCATCTCGTCTGTCGTGTCATGTCTGAAGATGGCCATGATAGGCTGAAACCGGTCAGGCCAAAATATAAAAAGTGGAAAAAAGTTTTTAAATTGTTTTAATAAATAATAAAGTTGCACTATTAACTTCAACGTTGTATTTTTGATTAACTATGTAAAGTAAATGTAACATAGAGCCGTTATTTAATAATTAAATCACCTTGAGAGACATTACGGGGTAATTGTAGTTACATAAAATTGCACTTAATACATTAGTGCGCTATGCTATTGATGTTGTAAATCTAATTTTTGCTTCCTTTGGCTTCCCATTCAATATGTTTATTTTGGTGCATTTTTTTAAGCTGTTTCTCAATAAATAAGTTAATATTAGCTTTTATTGTAAACTATGTAACTAGAGTCCAATATCAAACAGAATTCTAAGTCATTGTTTATGAAGAATTGGGCTGAATGGTATTATTATATGTGTTTCAATGTGTTCTCTCTTTTAGGACTACATATATTATTGCAATAGTTATAAACTTGTAATATTCTTGGTGATTTTAAACTTGTTTAATTGTTTACAATACTTTCCATTCATCTCTACATTATATGTGGTTCTGAAACCCCATTCTACCGTGGCAATAATTCTTCTACGGTAGAATAAAATTTTAAACATTGTATGGAATGCTGATTACGAAGTTATTTACTTTTTAATGGGCAGTTAAGACATTTAATAGAAAGACATTTAGACAGATCCTGCGATAAACCTTTTAAAAATGGTATTCCATAATGTTTGTTTGCATGTAATTTTAAATGTTTTTGTGTCTGAAAATTACATTTTTTCCAGTTCATCTTGGTTATTCTAGTCTGCATCACATAAGGCAACACACTCCGTAGTCAAGATGTTTTAGTGGTTTCCTCTAGGAGGTTCATGGAAGACAACATAACTATAATGGCAAAGGGACATATTTCTGGGGTATTCCTTTACATAATTTTATGTTGTTTGATTTTTGGAGTATCTAGGCACAGGAGTATATGTGCCCTGATGATGGACTCTGCAAGGCTGTCCGAAACGTTTCCTCAAAAGGGAGGAAGTATAGCACGACTTATCACCCCAAAAATCAAAGTTACCAATTTGCACATCTGGCATTGTTCATCAGGACAGGCAATTTCTGTAGTCAAAAGGCTAATATACTTGTTAAAGTTTGTAACCCCTTTTAAATAGAAATGTTTTTAGATTTTTCGTAAGTTTCGAAATTACTTTCTGATCTCAAACCAAATGGAAGGTCATTCCGAGTATGTGGACCCAGTACATTAAAACCTCTGTCCCCAAATTTAACAGCATTCGTACGAGAAGGTTCAACCAGTCTGTTCGTCGCATCAGACTTGGCCGACCTGAGCGTGAGTTGCCTCTGGGTAAAATTGTCCCTCTCGCAGAAATCAATCATGAATCGTGACTGATCTCTGCGATGGACTGGCACTATCATGACTCATGATAGTGCCAGCCCATTCAGTGTCTTGTTATACCATAAGACAAATTTTAAACTGAACTCTGAAGCTAATGAGCTAACGGCCTTATCTCACCGGGACACCAAGGTGGCACAACCGGTTGGGCTAACATAATGAGCGAGTCGTCATACAGCGCTATACATTTTGCTTACTGGCATGCGCCGATCGATGCTGGTATCGGCCACTAAATTGTGGCAAAACCAAGCGGACACCAGGTGAGTAACCCTCTGTAGAGTGCTATACACTCGGTTTGATGTCCCAACTACTAGCTGTGCCACCACCGTAGTGTCCCGATCCCTGTTTTCATTGTATAAACATTATTTATTATAAATAAATTTATTATAAATATTATTTTAAGTGCTGTGTCCTGTATTATTATTTGCAACATGTTTTGGGTAGTAACCACGCAAGATAATAAAAGCAATTACATCACCTTAATCCTCATTCAGAGGATGGCGTAATGTCATTCATTCTTCCAAAATGCAGAACCAATCGGCCAAATAATTATACTAGGCTGTTAAAACTACTAGACGAACTGTTTGCAAAAATAAACATTTTTCGACTTATAAAATTAATATCTTATTGTATGGCTATTGAGTGCCATACCACCTCCAGTTACATAAAATTGAAGACCAGTACTACCATTTTTACAGTGAATACACATACGAGCACTTCATTCTTAATATGCATAAAATTAATTAAAAACACTGTCGGTTTAATTACAATGAGGAACAACTATTTCAATCGCCAGATGAGCAAAATAACGCATTTTAATTTCTTTAAAGTTTCAAGTTTTTGTATGGTTTTTAGGTTATTTTTTTTAAACTAACTAAAACACCTAGTTTATATGTAATTAATACGTTGTGTTATACATAAAATGGGTTCTTAGTTTGGGTTTTTTATGATAAAATAAAAAATGAAGTGCTTGTCTGCATATTTACAGATCTCACTGGAAAAATTATAATACAAATTTCTTCCAGTACCATTTTTGTTACTCGTCGCTTTTCAAGGCTAGAAAATAATCTATGGAAAGCCTTTCAACTTATTACCTAGTATAATGAAATTGCTGCCCAGAGTATGCAAGACTTGGTGGAAGTGAGAGCAAAGCTGCTATCGTTTATATATTTCTATTGAACGACTGCCATAAAGTTCTACTAAATTATTTGCAGTGATATTCGTTTGTTTCGGGTGACTTGGTAATTTTACGAAATGAAAATCAAATGACTTGTTTTTTGTTTATTTTAAATGTTTGCACTTATAAAACTTCGTGTGTTCTAATAAATCACTAACTCACCAATAATTGTTTGTTTATTGTAAGATCTGACGAACTTCTGAAGGGTGTTTCTTTGTCATGGCAATTGAAATTTTCAGGTCAGCAATCATCTTGCGACTTTCATTTACGTATGTGGTCAATGTCATATTGGATTGAAGGAGATCTTTGTGTAATTCCATCAATTTGCCACTGTTAGTCGATAGCGTCACTAAAACAGAACATCATTTCAATAAAATTAACACTGGATATTATTTACAAACCAACACCAAAACGTTTAATCCCCATGACTACAAAACAAAAACATACAGATTCCTTGACCAGTGTCAGTTGCCAAATCTTCTCTTGTAACTTTCACTCGTAGCGCAGATGCAAAACTCATTGTGAAATTAACTAAACAGTTTTATGAATTGGTCACTTTTTATTTAATAATTAGCAAGTATCGTTCACTTTCAATTTTTACCGGTACTCAAAATCAAACTTACAAAAATATACGAATTTGACTTTTGCACAGATTTCATCTAATTTGGCGTCACCGCGTGGCGTCTGTTGCCAGCATTTTATGAGGTAAGTAATAGGCGGCGACGAAATTACAGCCGGTACCTGATTATAAATACGGTCGTGAATTGAAGCTTTTTTAGGTATTATGTGTCGTCATACCAAGAGCTCGTTGTATTACATTTTTTCGATGGCTTAAATACCCAATTTTTAATTCTCCGTTTTATGTGACGCCAACCATTAGCAAATATCTCTTTTATAATTTCTTCAAATGCTTGGTAACTTTGTGGCATCATTATTAATTATATAAATTGAAAATACACTTTGTATATACCACTTTACTTTAGTGGTATATACAAAGTGTATTTTCAATTTATGTAATATCTCTTTTGGCTTCGTATCAGAAACAGGAAATATAAAAAAGACTAAAGTTCTTGATTGAAAAAAATAGAATAATTACATTAACATATAGCACTTCATAATCATTTAAATTTTAAAAGATTATCGGATAGGGGGGGATTCTTATTGTGTTTTTACTCTTTACCTCTCTCTCTCTCTCTCTCTCCTTCCTTCAATCCTTTATTAATTTCTTTGGGGTAATTTTTCTAAAACCGTAAATAATAGTATCTCTATAGTAATATTACCTCTCATGCCTATTCTCTGCCTCCCAACCCACTATTTTCTTTATTTATTTTTTAAACATTCATCTTATAATAATTTTTTCCAAGGAGTTAAATATTATCTATGAAATTGTGCTATATAAACTATCAAAGTACCTATTTTAATAATATGCCTCTTGTCTATTTGAGATGTCATAATAAAATAAATACTAAACATCCTTGCCTTGTACTTTATCGATAGCTGTCCAGGGAGTGGTAGCCGACAGCACCAATCTTCAACTTGCTCTCGGTTCACAAAAGGCGACTATTGGTCTACAGTTCGCCGACCAATCATTGGAAATCCAGCAGACGAGAAATATCCAATGTAAGTTCATCCTTTGATTTACCGAATTCATTATGTCAATTCCTCAAATGAGCGGGCAAATGAATCCGATTGAATTCGCTGACAAGTTTTATCTTCGAACCTTGACTCTCCCAAACGCAAGAAGCCATCTTGATGTGTGATGCGCATCTGACGTCGGGAGTCGAGATGTTTCCATACCTTTGACGTTACTTTTATATGTATTATTTGCGGCAACTATAATTATGTTTTACTCAAATTGCATCAATAACTTACTTCCACTGTTAGTAAAACCAATTAGTTGCGTAAATGTAATAATAACGTGGGATTACGTGGTACATAATGTAATGAGTATAATTTTCAAGCTTCAGGGAAAACAATCAGAAAAAATAAATAAAATGTTAACTTTATTTCAATTTTTTTTTAATTTGATTGATTTCCTATCTTTACATACATTTTAGTTTGATAAAACCTAAATTATACTTGCTTGCTTCTAGCTGTCATTTTGACATAAACCAAGAAACCAAGCATGACATGTTCCAGCCTAAATAGTAACCTGTGAAAATTAAAAAATATAGCTGGAAATTAATTACAATCGATCTCTGTTATAACAAGATTTAACACTGGCTTACAACCTTATTTTATATGCGCTTATTGTTAAATACATACAACAGAAACAATTATTATAAATACACTAATTTAGCATTTAATCAACA